>VMDO01008438.1:0-84038 GCA_007922755.1 Pedetes capensis
TCTGTATTTCTTATATTTTGGATTTCATTATGTGTGGTTCAGACAATGAAGGGTAACAATTTAGCTCCTTTCAAAATCAAAGAAGTCAATGCTTAAAATACTTTTGAGTTACGCTATTTATTAATAAGTTAACACTCTCCTTTCAAAAACTTTGATAAATTGACACAGTGTACACTTCTTCACACCCATGAGTCCTCGAGATTCTTTTCTTTCTTTTGGAAAATTACTACTTGAGATTTCTTTTTATTAACCATGGCTTGGTGTCCATGATATATCAGAAAACAAAGTTATGTATAGAAGCTCAAGTTTCTGATACTGAAGTCCTGACAGTCTACAATAAGACATGAGCAGATAATTGGTATGTACCACCTTTGTGACTCTTTCAGTTACTAAGTTTGGATAAATGCAGAAGAAATGAGAGGCCTATGTTCATTAATCTAAGTTCAGAAGAGATTTCTAGTGCTTTCTGCCACTGTTTACTTTTTGTCCTTGAGTTGGCTTCTCCTACTTCAATGTCTTCATTTATAAGATGAAGCAACATGGATATTTTGCATTTTATTAATACAAGTAAAATATATTTTGTTTGTGATGACCCCAGAAATCTTATGTCTAGAAACCTAACAAGTGATTTTTTTGGGGATACAAAATGAAAACACTATTTTTTGTAATCCATTTTTTAATGATTATTAGTGATGTTACAGTCAATGACAAATAGGGACTATTGAAGTAGTTGCATTATATCTCAATTTTATGCATAGTCATTTTGCCTGTTATCAATCCTATCCTATCTCAGAAGCTAAAAAGAGTCAGGCCTGGGAATATTGGGTGCTGTAGTGTTGGGAGAAAGATTCAGCAGCCCACTCCTGAAACAATCAGCAATCAAAAACCCTATGAATCATAGATAAGCACTGTCAGATGTAGTGCCAGGCATGACACAGTGTCAGGGTCACCATAAGTTAGACCCGACTTGCCAGCACCTAACAACAACATGTTTTAAAAATAGGCTAGTATTTTCATTGAATACTCAAATCTACATACTTGTTTTTTGTAGTTGACTTTTGAAGGCCTTTCGCTAGGTTTTGGAATGCCTGAATAACACAGGAGTGAAGGAAATGTCAATTCAAGTGTGACTTTGAGTTCTTAAAATGGAGAATGTGGTCAAATTTCTTCTTTTAATGGACTTAAACATGGAAATGATATTAAAAAGCTTACAGCGATGAATTCCTCATTGATTTTTAAAAAAACAGAAAAACCTCTAATAGCATCATACTTACCACATACACAGAAAAGTCACTTTGTCACATACACAGTCTGTGTCACATACACAGAAAAGTCACTAGAGGTTGTCATTTCTTATTTCTATTATAGAACTTCCACCCTAAGCCATTTTTGGCCTACAGCCTCCATTCGCTATGTATGCACAAATAAAATGCTGAGTGGTATTGTGTGATAATGACAATTAAAGAAAATATTCTTGTTGTTGTTAGGTGCCATTGAGTTAGGTCCTACTCACAGTAACCAGATGTACTACAGATGAAACACTGCCCAACTGGCTCTATTGTCAGTGCTTCTTTGCTATTCCTAGGGTTTTTAATGGCTGATTGTTTTTGGGAGTGGGCTGCTGGGTTCTTCTTCCAAGCCTATAGTACTCAGTATTCCCAAGCGATCTCAAACCTGCTTAGCTTCTGAGATCTGACAGGATTGGATGCCAGAGTGGTATGAATGTAGACAAAAAAGACATTATAATCATATTTACACTGTATCAAGTTTTGATTCTTCTTTACTTATGTTATATTAAAGATAGTTTATCCTTTCTGCATTCAAGAAATATTCAAGGAGAGCCTCCTGTTACATGAAAAGTAACTGCATCTTATCTAGCTAAACCTTACTTAGTTTGACAATAGTGTTAGATTCTTGACATAATAATGAGTACATGTATTAGTTTTTTGTTGTATAAGACATTATCATGGCCGGGCGTGGTGGCGCACGCCTGTAATCCCAGCGGCTCGGGAGGCGGAGGCGGGAGGATCGCAAATTTGAGACCAGAGGCAGTCTGCATAATTTAGCGAGACCCTGTCTCAAAAAGTAAAAAAAAATAGGCTGAGGTGCAGCTCAGTGGTCCAGCACTTGCAGAACATGCAGGTGCGAGGCCCTGGGTTCAACCCCCAGTACCGCAAAAAAAAAAAAAAAAAAAAAAAAAAAAAAAAAAAAAAAAAAAAAAAAAAAAAAAAAAAGACATTATTATATATGTTGCTGTTGTTGTTGTTGTTGTTAGATGCTGTTGGGTCAGGTCCAACTAATAGTGACCCTCACAGAGTTTTCAATGATTGATTATTTTGGGATTGTTTCATGAGTGGATTGCCATGTACTCCCATCATTGTGGTGCTGAGCATCAAACCCAGGGCCTCAGAGAGTGCGGAGTAGCACTCTATCAACTGAGTGAAACCGCAGCCCTACCATATATGTAAGGGCTTAAAACAGCAGACTTTTATTATAATTCTGTGGGCCAGAAACACCCACTAGCTGTGTCTTTTGAAAGCCTGTAGTCAAGATATTGTTAGGGTTGGATCTTTAGTTGAATGCTCACCTCTGGAAGGATCCACTGCTATAACACATTTCTTGTGTTTATAGAATGGAGAGTCTCATTTACTTGATGACTATCAGCTGAAGATCCTTCAAGCTGTGATTAGAAGAGTCCTCCTTCTCATAGAGGCTGGCATTAGTTCCTGGCCACATAAGTCTGCTAACATTACTACTTGCTTCATAAAAGCCAGAAATCTTGTGAGAGAGACTCCAGCTAACTGGGAGCCTTGATCTTATATAACATAATCACATACCTGTAATCATGTACAGGCCATCAGCTATGTCATATTCTACTGGCTAAAAGCAAGTCACAATTCCCATCAAGAGAAGATCACAGAAGGATGTGGATATCAGCTGCCCTCTTAAGGGACATCTTATCTATCTACCATATTACATAAAACTAAGAAACCAGGTATGAATAATTCACTCATAAGTAAATATAAAAAAAATCAAAAATAGTAGTGTATACTTTAAAAGGGCTTGGGTTTAGCTCAGTTGGTAGAGTGCTGCTCTAGACTTTCTGAGGACCTGGGTTCAATCTCCAGCACTACATATATGGGAGAAGGACCTGGCAACCTACTCCCTAAACAATCAGCCACTGAAAAGTGTGTGTCAGTGCTGTATTCTTTCACCATACCTCTTCAATTTCTATGTTGAGCAAATAATCCGAGAAGCGGACTGAAGAACAGTGTCAAGATTGGAGGAAGACTCATTAACAACCTGCATTACACTTGCTGAAAGTGAAGATTTGAAACATCGACTGATGAAGACCAAAGAACACAGCCTTCAGTATTGATTATGCCTCAACATCAACAAAACAAAAATCCTTACAACTTGGTCAATAAGCAACTACATGAAAAATGGAGAAAAGATTGAAGTTGTCCAAGATTTTGCTTTACTTGGTTTATAATTAACAGCCACAGAAGCAGCAGTCAGGAAATCAAAAGACACATTGCATTAGGAAAAGCTGTTGCAAAAGACCTCTTTAAAATGTTGAAAACCTACGATGTCACACTGAAGATGAAGGTGCTCCTGATTCATTCCATGATATTTTCAGTTGCATCATAAGGTTGTGAAAGCTGGACATTGAATAAGGGAGATAGGAGAAAAATTGAAGTTTTTGAATTATGGTCCTGGAGACAAATAGTGAATATACCATGGACTGCCAGAAGAAGTCCTAAAAGAAGTGCAACCAGAGTGCTCCTTGGAAGCAAAGATGGGTACACTGTGTCTTAGGTATTTTGGACATGTAGTCAGGAGGTACTAATCCCTGGAGAAGGACATCATGTTTGGGAGAATAGCAGGTCAATAAGAAAAAGGAAAACCCTGAACTAGATGGATTGACACAGTACTGCAACATTGGGCTTAAACATAAATAAGGTTGTATGCTTGGCATAGAATCAGGGAACATTTCATTCTGTTGTACATAGAGTTGCTATGAATCGGACCAACTTGACGGTGCCTAATAACAACATACTTAAAAAATTTTTTTTTACTTGGAAATTAGGAAATTGGTTTTGCTATTCACAAGTTCTATAGCACTCAATAACCAAAATCATCTCTCTGGACCTAGGAGGATTTGGGTTCATATCTGAAAAAGAAGGGAATTGGACTCAAACTATAGCTAAAATCTTCTTAAGTTTAGGATTTCTATAAGACCTAGAAAACTTGGAATAGATACAATTATTCCACTGATTAACATTTTAATTTCTACTCTAGACGTTTATTCACTAGTTTAAATCTTAATGACATGTCAGAATGGCTAAATGTAGCATGCTCTGCCTATTGCCTTACTACCCTGCTGTCTAATCCTTTCAGAACGCGGAAGTTAGGCAGGGTCTGACTTGGTTAGTCCTTGGATGGGAGACTGCTTGGGAATACTGGGTGCTGTAAGCTTGGGAGAAGGACCCAGCAACCCACTCTCAAAACAATCAGCCATTGAAAATTATTTGAATAACAAAGAAGCAGTGACAATAGTTCCAGGCATGGCACAGTGTTGAGGAGTGCCTCATTCTGTTGTACATCAATAAGGTTGCTATGAGTCCGACCGGACTAGATGGCACCTAGCAACAACAACAACAATAAACAAGGAAGTGGAGAAAAGAATTAATGCATAAGAAGATGAGTTCTAGAGTCAGATAAATTCAATTCCCATCTCTTCCTCTTAACAACTGAGTGACCTTTGGCAAAAGATTTAATCTTTCTTTATTGTTAATAAGAAATGATAATAGGATTAATTTACGTTGTTAAAAAGATTAAATGACATACTATGGTGCAAAACGCACTGCACATTGCTTCACAAATGTTAATTATTTCATAATTATTAGCTGTTATAGATTTTATTATCATTGCAATATGTTGTTGTTGTTAGGTGTCGTCGAGTCGGTGTCCTATTTATAGCGACCCTCTGTACAACAGGGGAAACACTATTGTCAGTGCTTCTCTGCTGTTCATAGGGTTTTCAATGGCAGATTGATTTTTGGGAGGGGGTTGCCAGGTCCTTCTCCCAAAATTATTAGCTGTTATAGTTTTTATTGTCATTGCAATATAGTGTATCATTATATTGTTGTTGTTAGGTGCCGTCGAGTCGGTATCCGACTCATAGTAACCCTCTGTACAACAGGGGAAACACTATTGTCAGTGCTTCTCTGCTGTTCATAGGGTTTTCAATGGCGGATTGATTTTTGGGAGGGGGTTGCCAGGTCCTTCTCCCAAGCCTACAGCTTCTGGTGTTCCCAGGCGGTCTCCCATCCAGGTACTAACCAGGCCCGACCCTGCTTAGCTTCCGAGATCTGACGGGATCGGATGCCACAGCGCTACAGCTGCAGGCCATCATTATATTAGGCAAGTGAAATATATACAAGATAGATAATAAGATAGATAATAAGGTTTCTCTGCCTTCAAGGAATTAACTAACATGATGCTTTTTTGAAATATTTTGTCTTTTAGAATATGTCATTATATTTAATTTCTATTGAGATTTACCAGAAAGCAGGAAAATCATAAGAATTTAAATTCATGTTTAATTTTATAATTATTGTTATTTAATATTATTCAATGTTGGAATACTTTCTGCTGAATTTTATTTAATGTTCTCAGAAGGAATTAAATAAGTCAAACTTTTTAAATATAAAAATCATATCTCCTTTATGAAAATGTTCATCTTGATTTTGTATATTCTATTCTTTTGAGAACAGATTTCCAGATATAATACTTCATGGTTAGTAATAAATGGGCAATATATAAATTATGCATTCAGAAAAAATGAAAGACAAAAGCACTGAGCATCTCTTTTGCTAGTTAGAGGAAACAATTTCACTGTCTGACATTGAAGACAAGACAGTTGGTGTAATATTATAGAATTACAAGCAGCTAAATTCATACTCCACCTTATCTTTCAAACTCTTTTGTTCTCTACAGAGAAAAATCACACAGAATGAGAAATAACCAAGGAGCACCAACCATTTTGCTCTGGAGAAAAAGCCTCACCCAGAAACCTTTTCTGAATTATTATTTTTTTTCACATGATCTTACAGGCTTTGAACTTCTGTTATGACAGGAGGACAAACCCAAGAGGTCCCAAACAGTAAAAGTTAGTGTCTTATTTCCTCTATGCTGCTGTAACAAAAATACCCCAGATTGGGTAATATATAAAGAATGGAAATTTATTTCTCACAATTCTGCCATCTGGTATAGTTCAGTAAGGTCATCATAGGTGATTCATAAAATTTGTTCAACAAATGAGTGAGGAGTAAAGATATTGGGATTTGAGTTTTCCTTGTTATTAAGAAAATGAGAAACTTTAGGACAATCACTTAGCCTTAGTATCTTCATGGATAAAGTGATGGAGTGCACCAGACAGCTACCATTATTTGCAAAAGTAACATCACTGATAATATGCATACTTCAAAGTCTTCATGTGACAACCAACTAATGTTTTTATAGGAAATTTCTCTTGTACAATGGATTATATTTGACAAATCTTTTTGTTTTCCTGAAATATTTGTCCAAGATGCTATTACTCATGATGTTAATTATTGGTGCCTTCATTAATGCTCTATATTCATGATCAAACTATGATTTTTTTTAATTCAGTAAGCTCAATTTTGGTTATTTGGATGTCAAAATGTTCTTATAAGTTTACATTGAGGGCTTTTCTTTGTTTAAGGTGGGTTTTTTTAAAGTGATGAAGTTTCTTTAATTTTAAATACAGATAGGTCTATTTGGTGGTGAAGAGAGAATTGAGGCATACCTCAATTGTTTCCAAATTTAATTGTGCTATGAACATTTTGAATGTATTTGTATTAGAAGAATCTTCATATGCCTTTCTGTCTTTTCTCCCCTACCTCACAAACGTTAATTCTAAACATTTTAAACTGAATTTTTTAGCAAATTATAATGTCATTACATTGTCAGGTGATTAAAACAAAATTGTAGAAAAGTATTGCTGATTGTAGCAAAGCAAATTTAGGTTTCTTTGGCCCCTTGTGAGGGAGTTTTAGGTTTAATTTTCTGTCCAACTCTTTCTCAATAACGTCGAAGTGTTGTTGTTGTTGTTAGGTGCCATCGAGTCGGTATCCGACTCATAGCGACCCTCATAGGGTTTTCAATGGCTGAGTGCTTCAGGATTGCCTTGGGAGTGGATTGCCAGGCCCTTCTCCCATTTTTGCGGTGCTGGGAATTGAACTCAGGACCTCAGAGACTGCAGTGCAGCGCTCTACCAACTGAGCTAAATCCCAGCCCAGAGTCGAAGTGTAGAATACAATTATTTAACAAGACCAATATAAAGAATTTCAAATATATTTAATTTTGAAAATAACCAAGTATGGTAATACAAAGACATGCCATTTCAATATTTATTATTTTGCAAATCTTTAAAGTCTTTGATTTTGCTACTGCAATTGCAAATGAAAATATGAAATATGAATAAGTACCAAAGAATAAAAATGCTACAATATTCATATTTAAATAACATTTACTAGACTCATATATAAAAACTGTGCTATTTAGTTGAGCATGCTAATTGAGTAAAAACTACTATATGCATTGTTTGCAGATTTCTAACTTCTTGGCAGGTATATAGAAAATATGAGCTTAGAAAACTTGGAAAACATTTATGTTAATGATTTTTATTGACTTGTCCTTCCCTCTGGACCATGAGAAAGTAAAAGTAGCTGAAATTAAAGTTAGAGAGAGAGAGAGGGATAAAGAGAGAGAGAGAGAGAGAGAGAGAGAGAGAGAGAGCAAGCTAGTAAACTCTACTGACATTAACTTCCTAAGAATTTCAGCATATAATTTGCCCATACAAGTTCCATTAAAGTTAATGGGAGTCGTGTGACTAATTCTCTCTGTAGGGTACTAAAAATGGACCCTGCGGTATTAAAAACTCTGAACCTAATTTTTACTTTCTCTTAACCTTGATTATGTTACACTAAAAATAGATACTTTCATTATCGTACACATATATAGTATATTTTATATAAAGATTTGAAAATCATTTATTTGGGGGAGAGGCTGCTGTTAATATGGGTCAGAATAGAATTTTAATTAGTGTTGCAAATATGAGTACTGCTTTCATTATAATGATAAAACAAGCGTGAGTGTCTGAGATTTACCCTCTAGCTATACAAATGAGAACTTAAACCTCAATGAATTCAATAAATGAAACATTTTCAGAACACTTACTTAAAATCAGGTCTACTTTTTAATCAGTCATGTTTTAAGTGAATGCTTATTAATAGATCATTAATAAAACATGCTTATGGAATGAGATTTCGGGAGAGAGGTGAGATGAATGAAATATAAAGAAAGAAAAAATCCTAATGGATAATATTTAATTTTGGTTTAAATAATTTACTGTATAGCAAATTCTATATTTATTTCAAATTAATAACTGAATTTGTAATGTTTTTAGTTCTATATGAAGATAAAATACTACAGATAATATAGCCTGTGAATTCATGATCCTTTTATACTGCCCGTTACCTCTGCTTTTGACATTCAAAATGAAATATTAATCTCATTTTTTTCTTTAAATAATTTCTGCCTGGTTTCTATCACTACCTGGGGGATGAAGTTATAAGATTTTATTCTTAAAGCATGCAACAAGAAAAGGAAAACTATATACATGAATAAACACCCCATCATCCATTTTTCACTGAAATCAGCAGCTATGCTGCAAAGAAGAGGAATGCACAAGCTATTTCCTAAGCACAGAGAACACTGGGAAAAAGGCAATATTGCTGAACAATAAATAAAGCAGAACACTCTCCAAGGGTCCAGAATTTGGTTTGGATAACCTTCTAGAAAGCAGAATTCTTGCCCAGCACCAACATAAACTGCAATTAAGGTGATCTTTTTATGTCATACATTTATCTTCTCTAGATTTCTATTACAAGGCTCTCTGTGCCTAAATTACTATAGAATCCTGAATTTGGGTGGGGCTGGGGAGAAAAGTTACTATTACTGATCAATTCATAGTTCCAATTTGTTGAACCTGATGTCATCATTTAAGTGTTGAACTTCATCACATTCTTAAAGTGCTTCCACCTCAGAATCCCATTATGTAGAATTCAATTTGAAGTGTGCAACATTTAAGTTTTGTGCTGAAACTTGCATTCCTCATCTGCAGGCTCACAGCTGAAGGCTCTGTATATTCAACTATAAGGGGGCTCTTTGGATACCCTGGACCCAGCTTTTCAGGCTGATTTGTGACACTGATCTCAAAGCAGCAGAGGCAGAAGATGTTATAGCTTTTGTTACTATGACAACCTTAAATGTATCTTCTTAGAAATCTGTCTGGCCAATGGCCACATTGCTCTCAAAAGTTTAGCATCATTCCATTTTGAGTTGTTTTGGTCCTTTGAGCTAACTTTAAAAGTCACCATTCTTTTTGTCCTTTTAAAGACATAGTGAGGTTTACTTTGGATTAAAAATAATTCCCCATATGTATTTTTTCCCTTTTTAATTTAAAAAAAACTGAAAATTGTGTTCAGGGTCATGTAATGTCTTTTGAGATAATTAGAAGCACTCTTAAATGCTGGTATTGTTACTACTTTAAAAATGTTTCTGACGTACTTTGTGGCTTTCTAAGAGAAGGATGAGTTGAAAATATGCAGTTTAGACTTTGAATTGAGCATCGTTTGCTGAGAATAGGCAATAATCTAAGATAACATACCCGCACAGTATACATAGTCATTGAACAGAAGGGCCAACTCATTCCCACTAAGAGAGTATTTCTACTGTGGGTTTTAATCTGACATTCTTTCATCAGCTGAATTCTGTCATTCCACTTCTTTTTCTCATCCTGATCTACTTCCACATGGGCCTAATTCAGTTATTGTTAGTTTTATCTTTCATATCAGGCTGTAGAAATGCTCTTCTCCATCTTCCATAATACATAAATTATACAAAAATTATGTTTAGGTGTGTGTCTCTTTCCTTAAAATGCCTCGCTTTTCTCAAAATGTTTCACTGACCTTTGCACAACAGGTGCTCAAACTTGCTATATTTGGTGAAACAATAAGATACATACTTTTGGAATGTTCTCAGTCTTTCTGTAGGTAATTGACACACCTTGGGTCTTTAAATTGAGAGATGTAATTTGCATTACAAAGCCTCTAACAGTCATTTTTCTTTTATTTTAGCATTTCTACCTATGTTTCTGTTTCATAATTTTATTTTGGGCTTAAAGGTGAGATTCTCTTTATGTCCCCATTACCTAAAAATGTGCTCTGCTAAAGCCTTCTGAAAAAAATGTGTCCTAAATGATGCCTGTTGTGGCTCATGGTCTCTGGATTCGCTTTGTCCTGGATGCATGTTCCAAGTATGTTATGGGAGTGGAAGCCAGAGACCCTGGCACAAAGAGCTGCCTTTACTGCCTTCCTCATGGTAGAGGCTGCTACGTCTGCACTACCCTGTGTTACGTGATGATTCAGTTCACCCCAATTTGCCCTTTGGGAACTGCTGTGAAAACTTCTTTTGTATAGTAAATCATGACAGCATTTGGCCTTCATTTGGGGGTAAGTGCATGGTTTATATATTAAAGCCATTTCTTTTTTCCCTTTAGAAATACCATATGGCATCAATTTGTTTGTAAGCACAAATCAAATGGCAGTTTGGGATCCTCCAGATGATCCAGAATATTCTGTATAATATTTTTAAAGGTCATTAGAGTAAGACAAATCTAACATTGAAAAAATTATGACACTATCTTTATCCTCAAAAATATATCTATACACCCACAGAGATTCTCAGACACTTGTTGAAGAAACTTTTTAAAATACTGGAACATTAATAAACAGGTCAAGAACTAATGTGCTATATAGAATCTGTAATTGTGCATCTATTATCTGTCTGTCTGTCTGTCTGTCTGTCTGTCTGTCTATCTATTATCTATTTATGTCTACAGAGATGAAATCTGTTGGTTGCACTTAACCAGAAGAATTTTATAACAATGGTTTTTAGCTACAGGTGACTTTAGGGTATAGAACAAGAAGTAGTGGCAATTTTATAGCTTTAACTTTTAAAACATATCATAAAGGGACAAACATGGAGATTCCCTGAGTAATTGCTCCTTGCTCTGCCTCCAGCCTCCCAGGGAGCATCTCAGGCTCTGTACTATGGGTTTCCAATTTTATCCATTCAGCTATGCTTGTGGTTGTTGTATTTGGCCTGTGGCCTGGAGCTTAACTTGCCCAGTAATTCTGTTTCTCAAAATAGGCTGAGGAAGATTTGACCATGTTTGGTTGGTTCCAAAGGGGGCTGCCATGTATTTAATGAGGTTGTGAACATATACTAAGATTTGTACATGGCTCATCAAATAAAATACATCTTCAACTCACTTTTCACTTCAGTGCATGGTTTGGAATGGGCTGTTTTACAAGCACATGTGTTTGTCATATGCCTTTATTTGGGGACAAACATCATTTCTTACATTTGTGATACAGTTTCTGAGTGGCTGAACATTATGGTTTATCCTTCCTGATTCAAGAACAAATGTTAGGTTAGTAGCCCTGTTTCCTCATTTTTGGCAGGTTTCTCCAAATGCCAAGATGTCCTACTTCATTCCCATGTGTGCTTCTAGCACAGGAGGGCAAGAAAAAAGCCTTCTTCACTCAGAGGCATATAACTCTTGGCTTCCTGTGTGCCAAGGGAGAGTAAACAGTCTCTTATCAGTCCCATGTGTTTATGAGAGCAGCATGCTCCACTGGTTTGTGTATCAGATGAGTAGCCAGGAGACCTTAATGTCCTTCTGTGGCTCAATTTATAGGACATTAGGCAAATCACTTAATTCTTTGGTAACTGGCTTCTTCTGTTTTTTGATGAAATATATGCCCCTTGCACAACAAAAAGGGTATTAAGACAAATACTGAGATTAACTAGACTTTTTATTTTTCTTTTTTTAGCTCTCTTTCATGCCAAATAGAGGAACAAAGTTGGTCTGCTACTAAATGAGCCTCGGTGAGTAGCTCAATGACTCCCCAATATCTTCCAGTTTACTGTGTAATGTACTAAACTATATTCTATGGATAAACCAGAGAGATAAAATGTCTTTCATTTGATGATTCAGACCCAAAGAAATAAAGCAGGATATCTCATATAGTTTATTTCCTGTAATTGTAGGAGATAGAATTGATTTTGCTATTTTCCCCTCATATTTCCAACTCACATCCTCAGTGTCTGCTACTAATAGTGAAAGGAGGCTAGAAATAGTTGTCCTAAAATTTAAAATTCTACAAAATCTCATGATACTTTGTTTTAAAAAAATGTAGAGTTGGTGGTCTATGTGAAATTCTGATGTGAACTCTTTTCCTTAGAACTTTATAAGAAAAGGGGAAATGTCTGAAATGGAGATTACACAATCTTTGTTGAAGCAGAAGACTCAACTAGAGCACATCTGGAGACTCCTGGCACTTCTCATTGCAATTCAAATGATATTGAGAAAAGTTAATGTGATCTTTTTTGCTTCCCTTTGGTCCAGGTCTGGGATTTTGTCAGAGCAGCCAGTACATTCAGAAGGCAGTGATTAAGGATGAGTTGGCACTGCTGGTGCATTGGGTGGGGTCTGGAGGTTGGAAACCTACATGGAATTGAGCAAATAACTAAACATACCAAAAATAGCAAGTGTTGGGTGTTATTCTTGCAATTTTACATGAAGTCCTATAGTATTTCAAAATAAAAAGAATAAATTTAAAAAACTTACTTGGCTTAGACTAGTAACTTTAACAGAATATCTTATTTTGCATTTTGCATTATATAGAGTATTATATGTGTATAATCCTGCATATATTTTCCTCAGCATTTACACATTTATACATGCATTCTTATTGTTTCAGTTTTTCTGAGATTCTGATACATTCTAGAACCAAAGAAAAAAATCTGACAAGTCAGTTTAGTAAATGAAAAAGGAAGACTATTGAATGTGTGGAAGAATTGAGTCTTAAATAGTTATATTTGTCTAAATGAACCATAGTGATGGATTTGTGTATTAAATTGGTGAAAAGAGAAATATATTTAAGCTTGCTCTGATTCTTAAAATATCACTCAATTAAAACCTTCTCTAATAAAGATGAGAGTATTAGTTAAGGCTGCCTAAGGGAAAGACTAATTTGTTTCCTACTTATTAATGAAGGCTTTATGAGACTATTTACTCCACTATGAAATAAAAAGAGAGGCACTCCTGCAGCAACCCCACCAGTGAATGTTAGTATTCTTTTTCTTTTCTTTTTCTTTTTTTTCCTGATGGAAGCCTTAATACATATCCTATATTTATCTTTTGAATGATTTGAAACCAAATTTGGGAATCTGAAGAGAGTCTATTTTAATCTACGTTTCAACCAAAGGTTAATTTCATCTATTTAGAAACTATAATTTGCATTTAAAGTGCTGAATCTAACCTAATTTCCTTTCTTAGAATTGGGTTTTAAATAAATAATTTAAATGATTTAAATTGAAATAAATGATGCTCCTCACTCAGCCCCAGAAACATGAAGTCCTTGGCTGAGGGGGCATTTTGTTCAAGCAGATGTGCCCTGACTTGAAATCAGGTATTCCTGCCATTGGCTTGGCTTGTAGGTTGTATTTTGGAAAGGAGAATTATAGAGAAAGAATAGTCTTCTTTTTTTAAATAGGTATGCTGCTTCATTAAAATAGCACAATTTTCTTGCTAGATGTAAGAATTGAACTGCAGTACTGCATGCATGAAAGCTGTGCTTAGTTGTCAGCAAAGATGCTACAGTTAGTTTTATAAAACAGATAAAGCCCTTGTATACAATGAAGTTCAATGAACCTCTTTTTTTTTTTTTTTTTTTTTTTTTAGTACCAAGGAATTGAACCGAAGGCTTCATGCATGTTAGGCAAGTGCTCTACCACTGAGCCACAAACCCTAAACCTTTTTTATTTTTTATTTTGAGACAGAGTCTCACTAAGCTGAGCAGACTGCCTCTGGCCTGGAACTCATGATTCTCCCACCTGAGCCTCCACAGTCACTGGTATTGCACGCATGTGCCATGGTGCCTGGCAAAACAGTCTTGAAGATACAGTGTTTAAGGGCAGTTTGATGGGAAATTAATGAAATGGTAAAAGCAGTATAAACATCACTTCAAAATATTCTCCTTCATGTGGCATTGTGTAGAAAAGCAGCTCTCAGGGCAAAATAACAACAACAACAACAACAACAACAACAAAACCAAAAACATCCCCCAGCCATTAAACAACCCTCTAAACCCCTTGAAACTTCATCTTCAATTGAAACATGGTTCCTACAAAATAAGACATTACTCTTTCTTCAGACTTGTGCTATTACTGAACACCCAGCCTATTGCTCATCCTTGTCTAAAATAGTTACTGGATTTAATGGAGGATGAAGCTGACAGGAGTGTCAGAGGGTTAATTGGTAATGAACCCTATCTGACTTGCCTTTGAATATCATACTTTTAATTCAAAGATCAAGTGGATTCTTTAGCTTGAAAATTAGACTAATTTATTTTTTGCTTTTTCATTTCAAATAAAAGTATTATTAAAAGAGAATATATTTTTCCTTGTTACATATTAGTACCTTTTGAAACTTTTGCCAACAAAATTCTAAGATTCGTTGTTATTTAAAGTTTCTTCTTCAAGGTATTTTCAATAGTTCTATACAATGATAAGGCATATATTAATTATAATGCAAACACAATGATCATTTTATTATGAACCACTCTAATGGTGATTAGAAATACAATGATCTTCCTAAATATACTCTGGTATGCTATTTATGTCAATAGACTTACCATTGTTCTTAATATACATGACTCTTATTTTTGAGGATATTTTAAAATGTGGTTCAAGAAGTTTTTTGTCTAGTAGATTTTTGTTCAGGGTTTTCATAAATCTGTTTTTCAGAAGCCCTCAATGGATTTAGGTTTTGCTATCATTTTGGGTGCTACTGAGATCAAGCAATGACCTGACTATTGTAGAAAATTTCACCCTTAAGGGATGATCATCTTCTTAGGAATTTCTGGAGATCTAATGGGATTTCTGTCAGGCTAGAGTTCCTTACACAAAAGCTGTTCCTCAGGTTGAGAATTTGAATGGCAGGCTATATTTGTGGCCTGAACAGTGTTTTTTTTGCCTGGAGAAGGATTTCTGCTTTATTAAAAACTAGTGTTAGAAAGCCACACAAAAATTCAGAGGTTGTACAAAAGACTAGAGATCCTGTATCGAGAGAATCCCATGCTGATGGCTCTGAGAAGCAGGTGAGGAAGTGGCCCCATTGGTCAACACTAAATATTGTTAAGCCAGGTTGATGTGTAAGGATACCACAGTCTCACCAACCATATATGATGTGTTGTGAAAAGATATATAAGCTGAGGGTCAACCACTTCCCTTGATGAACCTGTGTGCAACTAGTATCTTTAGGCATTAGAAACCAAGTAAGCAGATAATTATTATAGAGCAACATTGGAAAAACGGTATTAAAGGAGTTGATAGATGTGGGCGTTGGTTGTGTGGTCACATAGGTATTAGGAAAGCTGAATAGCTACTATTGGAGAATTATAATGCACATGAACATATTAATGAAACTGAGAACACTGTTTAAATTTGTCTTACATTTTCTAAACTTATTTTGCCACAGAATTTTTTTCTCTTATTGAAGAGAAGTCACAAGAGAATTCTGAAATGTTGTTATTGTTGTTAGGTGCCATCAAGTCGTGTCAGAATCAGAGTAACCCTCATAGGGTTTTCAATGGCTGATTGTTTCAGGATTGCCTTGGGAGTGAATTGCCACATCCTTCTCCTATTTTTGAGGTGCTAGGAATCAAATCCAGGACCTCAGAGACTGTAGAGCAACGCTCTACCAACTAAGCTATTAGGGACTCTAAGATAAACTAATACAAAAAAGTGCCATACACTAGGTATTGAGTTCATGAATACTAAAATGATAAAGAAAAAAAAGATAAGGTTGGCTTTAATTTCAATTTGTTCATTATTTACTCTGTCAGGCACAGTACACATTCTCCATGAAATAACAACAAATGTGCATTGAGTACTTACTGTATGTCAGGTACTGTTAGAGGATTTCACATTCAGTGTTTGATTCAGTAGTCACTTTATCATTATGAAGTACATGCAATTATTATCTATGCATTATGAATAAGAAAATGAAACTTAAAGAGGTTAAGAGATATGTCCTTACTCAGCACATGGGCAACTTGATTTCAATCCATCAGAAAAGAATGCCATAGCTATATCTAACCTGACCACAAGGTATTACATTCAGTACTAATGTTTTATATAACAAAAAAGTAAATTTCTTAATTTAGTTGATGAAAGGGTTTTCACAAGGGAAGATATTAGTGAAAGGTTACAGAGCTAGTACCCATAATTATGTAAGACTTGCTGGAAGATGGAGAAGAGATAAAAAAACTCACCATTTCTTCTGGAAACAAGCTTATAGGGAAAATTTTAGGTCTCAATGGCTTATTTTGGAGGATAGTTATTATTAAACCTATAAACTAAACAAAAACAGAATTTGTTGTTGTCTGAAAGAAATGGACTATATTCAAAATAGATACTGTCTGGAGAATGTCAAAATGATTTCATACTTTTTCAAATGTTGTTTCCTAATACAAAGATTGTAAAGATTCAGTCCATTGGATGAGATGTTATTTGTAGAAATGATCTGCCTTTTCTGTTCATTCACATCCAATTCAAAAAGTAGGAAATTATTCTAGAGTCTTTTTTGTCATTATGGTCATGATGTGAAATTCATTTCGTGGTTGCTGAGCATCTTGAAAATACAGTGGATGGTTGCAACTACATATTCCTCTCTGGTGATTTTACTACAACTGCTCAAATAACAAATGATAAAATGTTTTAGATTGCATGTGATTTACTTTCTTTTAGGTCACATATTATTTATTTTGCATATATAAATGTTGAACTTGCTTAATGTTTTCAATGGGGATTATATTTTAAAATATAAAAGTAGTAATCTAAAATTCTAGAAGATGTGGATAACTAAGAAATCTAAATATGACTTATGAAAAATGCATAAATAAGTTTCAGGAGTATAATCAAGATAAGTAAAATATGATTTTTATAATATTTTTCTGCTCTAGCTGGTCTTTTTTTAAAAATATAACTTGAGGTATGTAGAAATTAACTTGTTTAAACTATACTTAATTTTTGGCCAGGGCCCAGAAGAAAATAATATTTGAACCTTAAACAGAATTGTGACTTCTAGGTTCCATTTTAAGGTCTTGCATGCTAACAAGTAACTCTAGTTATTAGAATAGCACTTATAAATCAAATCTATTTCAAAAAGAAGTTGATTTTTTCAGACTAAGCCAACATTTCTTCAAACTTTGAAAAGGCTTTTAAATGTTAACTTACCTTATCTTTTAAAAAATATTCTTATCAGATAGCAAAAATTTTACTCATATTTTCTAGAGCTTTCCATATTCAAGTTGTGATTCTTCTTAAGGAAAATCTAAAATAGATGTACTATTAATGCTTTAGGATATTATTTCTGTTTTCACTATTAATAAGCACATCTCCAGAATAATTTTTTAGACTTGTCTAACATTATTTTAAAGCGTACAGTTCAAAGATAAGATGAATTAAATACTTCAGATAAATCTAGTCCTGAAAATGTAGGTCCTGAAATATCTTCTACTAGTTTTCAAACAATTGAAATAAAGTTCATGGTGTTGAATAGGTATACATATTTTCTAACCTGTAGAAAACTAATTTCTGCTAATACAGAAAATGTAATGATATTATATATATAATATATATATAATGATATTATATATATAACATATATATATATAACATATATATATATATATATATATTGTAGTACTAGTGGTTGAACCCAGGGCTTCATGCTTGCATGCTTTGCAAGCACTCTATCACTGAGCTGCACCCCTAATCCACTTTTTAGTGTTTGAGATAGGAGCTCACAAAGTTAAATAGGCTGCCTCTGGTTTGGATCTTGCAATCCTTTTGCCCCCAACTCTCAAATTGCTGAGATTACAGGAGTGAGCCACCACACCTGACCTAATGTAACGAAGTTAATAGTTGTTTCATAATGCGTTTACTTATATTCCTGCAATGCAGAAGATGCTGGCTGACAGATAATATGAAGTCAGAACATCATGGTGTATCCAAATCCTCATAAGAATTCCCAGTGTCAGGCTGCACAGCTCTTACCTTCTTGGTTCATTCAATAGAAGCAGTGAAGCTGTGCCTTTCACATTTATAGATGACTTCAGCCTTGGAGAAACAGAGATAGAGACAGAGAGACATCAAGAGTTAGAGAGAGAATAAATGCTAGTATGTGGAAGAATATTGTTAGAAGATCAAATCAGAGTTTAAAAATAGCATAGGTGTTCTCTGGTTAAACAGAAAGCTCACCATGTAAATTTGAACATGTAGCATGTATTGAAAGGTAATGGGACACATACATATAAAACATCATGGAAAATGGAATTAGAGCTTTTTAGTTAAAAGCAGAATTTAGTAGGTCAATAATAAGGAGGTCCAATCATTCACTTTACTTTTACATAGTTAATGCAACAACAACAACAATAACAACAATATAATATAAAAAAGAACAGAGTACTGGTTGGTCGCAGTGGCGCATCCCTATAATCCCATAATCCCAGTAGCTCCGAGGTGGAGGCAGGAGGATTGCAAATTCCAGACCAGAGACAGTCTGCATAATTTAGCTAGACCCTGTCTCAAAAAAGTAAGTAAAATGGGATGAGGGTGCAGCTCAGTGGTCAAGTACTTGCAAAACATGCAAGTGCGAGGCCCTGGGTTCAACCCCCAGCAAGCACTGAAAAAAAAAAAAAAAAAAAAAAAAAAAAAAAAAAAAAAAGAAAAGAAAAGAAAGAAAAAGAGAATGCAGTACTTAGAGAAAATAAGGTGATATCCTAGGGTGACTCACCTGAGGCCTTGACTTCAGTTCTTGTCAGCACATATTTAGAGCAAGAACTATACACTGGAGCATATCAAGGAGAGCGCACCAGAGTGGGTGGGGGTGGTAGGATCAGCATTCTGTATTTTATCACTTAAAAAAGGTGAGACTGCTTGGGAAAAATGAAGAAATATTCCCTATTTTGTTCTAGGTGAGCAATAGGAATAATAGACAAGAGTTATAGAAAGGTACACTTTAGTTATGCACAGGAAAGTATTTTTAAAGTCATTATCAGTATTCAACAATGGACTAGGATGCCTTTACTATTATTTTGAGATGGGATCTTTCTATATAACCCAGGCTGTCCTTGGATTCAGGATCCTCTGACCTCATCCTCTCATGTACTGGGAAAACAGCCACTGATATGCCACTGCACTCAATATACTAGTTTATCTTAAAGGAATATATGCATTTCATGTTACTACAAATAGTAAATATAACTTTTACAGTTTATTTTCTTTGTTTTAATAGAATCCATTTCTAAGATAATGTGATTTGAAAAGAGCTACATAACACAAGGGGGCTGGGATTTAGCTCAGCTGGTAGAGCGCTGCTCTGCAGTCTCTGAGGTCCCAAGTTCGATTCCCAGCACCCCAAAATGGGAGAAGGACATGACAACCCACTCCCAAGGCAATCCGGAAACAGTGAGCCATTGATAACCCTGTGAGGGCTGCTATGAGTCAGACTCAACTCAATGGCACCTAACAACAACAACATAATACAACCAAAACAGGGCTGAATAGTAGGTTCAACAGTATCTCTCTGTTTTTCATTATCTAAATTTAACAGAGAAAGATACAATCACCCAACCTCTAAGGTTTTTGTGTGATGCAGTGCCTGAAGTGCAAGTCCCTGATTTTGTTATATGTGCTTACATCTGTAAGCCCAGCAACTCAGGAGGCAGAGGCCAGAAGATCACATTTTTGAGGCCAGAGGTAGACTGCATATCTTAGTGAGAGCCTGTCTCAAGAGAAAAAATTAAAAATGGGCAGGATAGAGCAACTCAGTGGTAAGGCACTTGAAAAGTATGTGCAACCTCCAAGTACTGCAAATAAACAAAAAAATGAACAATTAGTTATTTGGGACACAGTGTAAAATATCATGTACTTAATTAAGATGATGTATTTCACTATGTAGAATGATTATAAGCATGTGACATGGAAGTTCTCTCAAGTATCATTATTGGTTGTATTGGTCTTTGGCTTTTGTTCTGTTTTAAAAAGTCTGTAGTTTTTCAGCTGGGCTAGAGTTTAGTTCTGCAGATGTAGCCCTGTGGCATCCGATCCTGTCAGATCTCGGAAGCTAAGCAGGGTCAGGCCTGGTTAGTACCTGGATGGGAGACCACCTGGGAACACCAGAAGCTGTAGGCTTGGGAGAAGGACCTGGCAACCCCCTCCCAAAAATCAATCCGCCATTGAAAACCCTATGAACAGCAGAGAAGTACTGACAATAGTGTTTCCCCTGTTGTACAGAGGGTTACTATGAGTTGGATACCGACTCGACCGCACCTAACAACAACAACAAGAGTTTAGTTGAGTTCATTGAGTGCTGCTTGGCACTTTCTGAGGACCAGGTTCAATACTCAGCACCACAAAAACAGGAAAAGGATGTGGCAATCCACTCTCAAAGCAATCCTGGAACAATCAGCCATTGAAAACCCTATGAGGGTCACTATGTGTCTGAGCTCACTTCATGACACCTAACAACAAGAGTTTTTCAATGATAAAGCAGTCTTCTGAGCTTTCCAGGAAAGTACAATATAATTGCAGCCTCCCAAAGGTCATCATTGTCACTAGATCATCTTATTGTTTGATTATTCTATTTTATTGCACTTCATGTTAGCCTGCGTCTATACCCAGATTCTTTAGAGCACTTTGTAAATCTAAGTAGTAACTACAACTTTTAGTCTTACTGGATCTGGATACATGTACATTAGGTTGAATAACCTTAGGAGATTTTTTTTTTTTTTTTACAATTGTGCCATGCCTAATGATGACCTACTCAGCCCCTGTGAACAGAACATCATTCAATTACTCATTTCAGCATTGATTTTTCTCATGCTTTTCTTCATGGCATTTAAACAGCTTTCACATTTTTCCCTTTATGAAGGTGGAATGCTACATAATTACAAAAATGCTTTGCTTCTGAGATTCATAATTCTACACTTTGTTTCAGTTTCTTTTGGAAACAAATTGGGTTATCAATACACAAAAAACACACTTATTTTTAATTGAAATCTTTACATGTATAGAAATGGTATCTTAAAAAATTTTTCATTAAAATATTTTAAATGCATATGTACAATAAAAATACATCAATGCTTTGTGTCAAGAATATAATTTTCCATAAATAACTTTTTTATAAAAATAGAATTCTTAATGGTTTTAAATATGTATAGTTTCAAGATATAACCTCAAAATGGAGTTATGGTGTAAAGTTGTAAAAATATTGGGGCTGAGAATGTAGTTCAGTAGTATAGCACTTGCCTAGCATACACAAGACTCTGACTTTGATCCGTAGGAATACTTGCTGTCTCTCTCTCTCTCTCTCTCTCTCTCTCTCTCTCTCTCTCTGTCTCTCTCTCTACACACACACAAATACACACACACACACACATACACTGTTACTCTGTATCTATATTATATATACTGTATATACTCTGTATATTATTGTTGTTAGGTATGGGCTGGGATTTGGCTCAGTTGGTAGAGCGCTGCACTGCAGTCTCTGAGGTCCCAGGTTCAATTCCCAGCACCACAAAAATGGGAGAAGGACCTGGCAATCCACTTCCAAGGCAATCCTGAAACAGCCATTGAAAACCCTATGAGGGTCGCTGTGAGTCGGATACCGACTTCAGGACACCTAACAACAACAACAAGGTACGGTCAAGTCAGGTCTCATAAGGTTTTCAATGGCTGATTGTTTTGGGATTACTTCAGGAGTGGGAGAGTAGACTGTCACATCCTTCTCCCACTTTTTATGATACTGGTGATCGAACCTGGGTCCTCAGAGAGGGCAGCGCGGCACTCTATCAACTGACCTAAACCCCAGCCCTGTTTATATATATATACACACACTAAATTATCTATCTATCTATCTATCTATCTATCTAGATAGATAGATAGATAGATAGATATATCCTGATACGTATATTTATATCTCCTCTGTTTATGGGAATAAAAATTCTTTGTAACTAAGATCAAATTGATTTATTCACAACTACAAAGTCTTTTCAGCCAAATGCTATATTCTTCTAAAATCTATTTTCCCTTTACTCAAGTAGAGGAAAATAATCTCATTTTTTTTTTCATGAAACTGGTAATCTAATTTTCTTCTGCCTCTGTTTGGCATGTTCCCATTTTGCATGAGATATGCTCTTTAATATTTTTCTACTCAGTATTATGAAAATTTCCAGAAATGGCATTTAAAAAATTACACTGGCTCATTTGACTTCACCTTCACCAATTGTAAGAAATTACACAAAGAACACTCTAGAAAAAAGGTAAACCATTTAACTCACTGGATTTGGTTTTATAAACACTAGTAACACATCTAGAAACATTATTAGAACATTTATTCTGTCTCCTTTGTCACATATTTTTCTTTCTCTTAAACTCAGCTTTATATAGTTCATTTTTAATGTTTCAGTTGAAGGAGCTTTCATAAACTCTTAAAAGACATTCTGATTTGAATTACTCTTGCTCAGAAAATTACTTCTGATGTTTAACTTATATTCTCCTTTATTCAACTGTAGCCTTTTAGATACCTTAGAAAATTATTTTTCTTATAATTTCCCCTTAAATCATTGTAGATTAGCTCAATATTTCATCTTTCCTAAGCATACACAGTGCTATTTAAATTTACAGAAAATCTGAAGGTAACTAACAATTCCTTTAACTTTTCATTTTTGATGAAATGATGCAGATGTTCTCACTTAAGTATTGTGTCTTCATGTTATAAAAAAGGTAAGAAAATCCCACAGGATATTAAGATTTTTGCCAATTTCTCTGCTTATTTGATATTTCCTTTAGTGTCTAAAACAGCTACCACAAATATTACTCCACAATGAAGCTGTTCATTTTCTTCTCTTCTCCCAAGATAGAAACCTGGATATTGTCCTTTAACCTTCCGTTTTCCTCAGCCACATCACACATTTAATCTAACATAAATCCTGGTGTTTGTAACTCTAAAGTGTAATCTGAATCCATCCATATATTTTTATCTCTACTGACACCACCCTTGTGCAGGCCACCATTATTTCTTGCCTGGGCTTTCATAATTGTCTCCTATCTGGTCTTTTTGCTTTCTTTTTCACATTCCTTCTAATTTATTTTTCACAAAGTAGCCAGAGTGCTCTTTTGAGCACATAAGTCAGAACATGTCACCACTCATGTTAAATCTTCCCTTGGCTTTCCCCTTACACCCAGAATAAAATCAGAATTTCTTAGTTTACCAGCTCTTGCTTATCTTTCCAACCTTGTGTGATATCACTTTAACATTCTCCTTGGCCACCCCAGCACCCCACCAGCATTACATAGTCCTATACAGTGGTCACAAGACCTTCTTTTCTGTGAGAAGACCCAGCCCTTTTGACATCAAGGTCTTTTAATTTCTCTTCCTTAATGCCTAATTCTCTTTCCCACATTCTTCACATGGCTGAACTCTGCCCATTCTTTGGCTGCCAGCTTAAATGACTCTTATTTGGCGTCTTTCCCTAGCTACCATTAAAAACATTGGCCTCTCTCTCTTACCATCATATCATCCTTTCATTATAATACCTCTCATAATTGATAATTATCTTCTTTAATTTAATGTTATTTATTTTTCTTGGTTCCAGCAGAATATAAGCTCTTATGCAGTAATCAGCCATTTCTCCAAGGATTGCTGCTGCTTTTTAGTGGGATGTGGTATTTAGAAACCAAGATCTAGTGTTAGGTGTGCATATGGGTATGGAGATGCCATATTTTCAGTTCTTCATAGTAAATACATCCAGGATCTATATACACATCAATTTATATTTTATGTATTCACATCTCTCAATGTTTATTAAAAACTATGGTCTGTACGCTTTCCAAAAATGTCAATAACATTGTTATGTTTTTGACCTAAATTGTCCCCCAAAGGTCAAGTCTTTTAGTCCTCAGCTGCTGGTGCTGTCCTGGGAATTTGTGGAACTACAGGAGGCAGGTCTAGCTTGGTAGTAGTGAGTCATTGGTGGTGGGCCTTTGGAAGTTTTTCCCCAGACCTGAGGTTCTGGTCTTTCTCTTATCCTGGTCCACCATGACATGAGGTCATCTACCCCAGGACCTGACACTGCCACTGTTATGCCTGCACTGATGCCATTATTGACTGATGCTCAAACTGTGAGCTCCCAATAACCCTTTTGCCCCATAAATTTGTTTGGATTGGTTTTTCTGCTACAGCAATGACAACTAACTAATACAATCATACATGACAAATGAAGACTAAGGAAATATTCTACTTTAAAGGAGACTAAAAAAGACTTGGGGCTGGGATTTAGCTCAGTTGATAGAGTGCTGCTCTGCAGTCTCTGAGGTCCTGAGTTAGATTCCCAGCACCGCAAAAATGGGAGAAGGATGTGGCAATCCACTCCCAAGGCAATCCTGAAAAAAACCAGCCATTGAAAACTCTATGAGTGTTGCTATGAGTTGGACACTACTTGACGGCACCTAACAGCAGCAACAACAACAAAAAAGACTTATGTCTAAAGGTAATGTGTCTTGATTGCTAGTAACAGTATGTTTTCTTCCTGGGGGAAAATGCCTTTACCTTCCTATAACTTGGGAAAAATGATTGTCTTTCAATGCCACAAATGATCAGAGAGACAGAGATTAAAAAAATAAAAGTAGTGTGTCATCCTAGAGTGGATTTTAGCTTGGTAAAATGTTAAAAATTTCAACTATAATATGATAGATATATGTTCACATTATTGGCAGAATTGGCATACTCCAAATATGGATTATAGATTAGGTAATAATATTGCATAAATCCTAAATATCTTGATTTACTTGTGTTGAGATTATGCATGAGAATTTTCCTTTCTCAAGAAGGTAAGTGTTGAAGACAAAATCTCATCTTGAACTGGAACTCTCTTTCAATAATTCTCAAAGAAACATATATAAATATCTTTCTGTCTCTCTCTTTTTTATTCCCCTTCTACTGAGAGAAAGAGAATAAATTACTAGCAAATGATAAAAGTTATAAATAATTATATAAAAATCAAGGGTATATGACAGCTTTGCTATGAAACTTTTTTATTAGATTCATATGCAGTATGAATTTATGAAAAATTTTCAAAATCTGCAACACACTGTCCATTGATACTCCTTTGTATGATTGAGGATTGATATTGCATCATTTTCTCTGCCTAACAAAAAGTTAACAGCTTGAAAGAAATAGCAATATGTACAATATGCTAAAGCAGAATTTTTCAAAAAGTAAAAATGAAAACAAGTTTTATTAATATCCCATTTTCTTTCTTTCTTTCTTTCTTTCTTTCTTTCTTTCTTTCTTTCTTTCTTTCTTCTTCTTCTTCTTCTTTTTTTGTTTTTTTTTTGGTGGTCCTAGGGGTTGACCCCAGGGCCTTGTGCTTCCATGCTTTGCAAGTGCTGTACCACTAAGCTGCACCTCCAGCCCTTTTATTTTTTTAAACTTTTTTGAGACAGAGTCTTGCTAAATTATGCAGACTGCCTCTGTTCTTGAACTTGTGATCCTCCTGCCTCTGGCTCCGGAGCAACTGGGATTACAGGAATGCGCCACTGCACCTGGCTAATGTCCCTTTCTCTTATTAAATGGATTTTTATAATTGCTTTATTCAAACATTATTAGTGAACCAGGTGCAAAACAACATTCCCATTGCTTAGGTTTTCTTTTTCTTTTACAAAGAGAAAATCTTCTAAATTGCTTAAACTTGCCTATAGCAATCTTAGGATGACTCTACCCAAGTGAATTCTCAAATTCTTAAGCTTATTATCTTTCTTGTTCATACTCCTTTTAAAATTTTTTCCTGATTACCCCAAATATATAATTGCAAAATTAAGATTAATATAGACTACCTCTATCAATAGATCAAGATTGGGATGATACACCTTTTAATAAAACCTTAATTTTGATTCTTTTTTCCAAATTAAGGTATTTTAGCAACCTGTGAAGTGTGTTATCTGCTGATTCTATTATCAAGAATACTTTGTTGAACCCTTAAACTGAATTTATACCTGTGTGTCTCCCCTCTTTTTGTTTTTGATGGTCTAGCTTACATAAAATGAGATCAACAAATAATGTGACCATACATGTCTAAATGTGTTTAGCCTTTAACATCACAAATGGTTGCTTATAAACTTATGAACTGGAATCTTTATTTCCATGCTTTGTGTCTTGAGATTTACAAGTCTTGCTGTGCTACATGAATGACATAGATGAAGCCTGGAAGTTTGCTTTTAGCTAGGGCAAGGGTTTGAGATCAAAGAAGGGTAAAAGCTGACTCCAGGAAGGGACCTTAGATAGGCAAGACTAACCATGGATCTCATTTTCATGAGCACACTCATGGTTGCACCAAGTGTTGCACTGTTAGGTGCCCTTCAGTCAGGTCCAACTCATAGTGATCCTATGGACAACAGAACGGAACTCTCCCTGATTCTATGCCAGGCACACAATCTTTTTTAAGTTTAAGTCCATTGTTGCAGACATTGTATCAATCCATCTACTTGAGGGTCTTCCTTTCTTTCTTTGACCTGCCACCCTCCCAAATGTTATGTCCTTCTCCAGAGGTTGGTCTCTCCTTACTACATGTCCAAAGTGTCAGATGCAGTCTAGCCATTCTTGCTTCCAACGAGCACTCTGATTTCACTTCTTCTAGGACAGATCTTTGTGCCTGCAGCTGTAGCCCTGTGGCATCCGATCCCATCAGATTTTGGAAGCTAAGCAAGGTCGGGCCTGGTTAGTACCTGGATGGGAGACTGCCTGGGAACACCAGAAGCTGTAGGCTTGGGAGAAGGACCTGGGAACCCCTTCCCAAAAATTAATCTGCCATTGAAAACCCTATGAACACCAGAGAAGCACTGACAATAGTGTTTCCCCTGTTGTACAGAGGGTCGCTATGAGTCGGATACCGACTCGACGGCACCTAACAACAACAACAACAACAGGACAGATCTTTAGGCTGTCCATGATACATTTACTATTTGTCTCCAGAATCATAATTCAAAAGCATCAATTCTTTTCCTGTCTCCCTTATTCAATGTCTAGCTTTCACAACTATATGATACAACTGAAAATACCATGGCATGAGTCAGTTGCACCTTCGTCTTCAGTGTGATATCTTCACTTTTCAACACTTTAAAGAGGTCATTTGCAATAGCTTTTCCCAATGCCATGTATCTTTTGATTTTTTGGCTGTTGCTTCTGTGGGTGTTGATTGTAGAATCAAGTAAAGCAAAATCTTGGACAACTTCAATCTTTTCTCCATTTATCCTGAAGTTGCTTATTGACCCAGTTGTAATGATTTTTGTTTTGTGGATGCTGAGGCACAATCCATACTGTAGGCTATGCTCTTTGGTCTTTTTTTTTTTTTTTTTTTTTTTTTTTTTTTTTTTTTTTTTTTTTTTTTTTGCAGTACTGGGGGTTGAACCCAGGGCCTCGCGCCTGCATGCTCTGCAAGTGCTGGACCACTGAGCTGCACCTCAGCCCATTTTTTTTACTTTTTTTTTTTTGAGACAGGGTCTCGCTAAGTTACACAGACTGTCTCTGGTCTCGAACTTGCGATCCTCCCGCCTCCGCCTCCCCAGCCGCTGGGATTACAGGCGTGTGCCACCACGCCCGGCCTGCTCTTTGGTCTTCATCAGTCAATGTTTCAAATTCTCTTCACTTTCAGTAAGCAGACTTGTGTCATCTGCATAACACAGGTTGTTAATGACTCTTCCTCCAATTATGACGCTGTGTTCTTCTTCATAAATTCCAGTTTCTTGGATTATTTGGTAATCATAGAGATTAAAGAGGTATGGTGAAAGGATACAGCCCTGACATACACCTTTCTTGATTTTAAATCAGGCAGTGTTTCCTTGTTCTCTTCAAACAACTGCCTCCTGGTCCATGTACAGATTCCTCAGGAGTACAATTAAATGCTTTGGTATTCCCATTTTTCATGATATTATCCATAGTTTGCTATGATCAACACAATTAAATGCCTTTATGTAGTCAATAAAACATAGACATCTTTCTGGTATTTTCTGCTTTTGGCTAATATCCATTTGACATCAGCGATGACGTCCCTGGTTCCACACCCTCTCCTGTATCCAGCTTGATTTTCAGGCACTTCCCTGTTTATACACTGCTATTGTCATTTTGAATGATCTTTAGTAAAATTGTACTTGCATCTAGTATTAATAATATTGCTCAGTGATTTTCACATTTGATTAGATCCTCTTTGTTTGGAATAAGCACAAATACAGATCTTTTCCAGTAAGGTGGCCAGGGAGTTGTTTTCCAAATCTCTTAGCATAAGCACATGAGCATCTCCAGTGCTGTGTCTGCTTCTTGAAACATCTCTATTGGTACCCAATTAATTCCTGGAAC
The DNA here is from genome assembly GCA_007922755.1 of Pedetes capensis. Classification (NCBI taxonomy): domain Eukaryota; kingdom Metazoa; phylum Chordata; class Mammalia; order Rodentia; family Pedetidae; genus Pedetes; species Pedetes capensis. Next base: position 28,643 of record VMDO01008438.1, read on the forward strand.
CTTATATTTTGGCCATTCCTTCAAGGCAGCTTCCACTTCATCCTTCAGCACCATTGCTTCCTGATCATATGCAACTTCTTGAAATGGATGGTTATCCTCCAATACTTTTTGGTATAATGGCTCTGTGTATTCCTTCCATCTTCTTTTGATGTTTCCTGCATCATTTAATATTTTCCCTATACAATATCTTACTATTGCCACTTGAGGCTTGAGTATTTTCTTCAATTCCTTAAGCTTGACAAAAGTAGCTCATGTTCTTCCCTTTTGGTTTTCTATATCCAGCTCTTTTCACATATCATCAGAAAACTTTATTTTGTATTCTCAAGCTGCCCTTAAAAACCTTCTGCTTAGTTTTTTAACTTTGTCATGTCTTCCTTTTATTTTAACTGCTCATCATTCAAGGGTAAGTTTCAGAGTCTATTTTGACATGTAATTTAGTCTTTTCTTTTTCCCTTTTTAAAATAACCTCTGGCATCCCTCATGAATGATGTCTTTGATGTCTTGCCACAACTCATCTGGTTTTCGATTGTTAGTGTCTAACACATTAAACCTGTTCTTGAGGTGGTCCCTAAACTCAGGTGGGATATACTCAAGATCATACCTTGGCTCTCATACACTTGTTCTAAATTTCTTCAGTTTAAATTTGAACCTGTGTATGAGCAACTGATGGTCTGATCCACAATCAGCACCTGGTCTTGTCCTGACTTTTGATATTGAGCTTTTCCATCCTTTCTTGTTTCCAGACATGTAGTCAATTTGGTTCCTGTATGACCTTGGTGACAGAATTGATGTTGGAGATCTCATGATAGAATTTTGTCAGACCATGCCAGGGTGCATGCCTGTAATCCCAAAGAATTGAGAGTTCGAGGCAGGAGGATTACAAGATTGAGACCAGAGGCAGTCTGTGCAATTTAGCAAGATCCTGTCTCAAAAAAAAAAAAAAAAAAAAAAAAAAAAAAAAAAAAAAAAAAAAAAAAAAAAAAAAAAAAAAAAAAAAAAAAAAAAAAAAAAGGCTGAGGGTGCAGCTCAGTGGTCCAGCAACTGCAAAGCATGCAAGCATGAGTCCCTGGGCTCAATGCCCAATACTATTAAAAAAATAGAATTTCGTCAGACCAATGACCTTCACATTGCAAATACATTTTTTTACCAACATAAATGGTGACTATACACATGGAATTCACTAGATCGAACATACAGGTTGCACCAAGGTGGGTGATGAATTCAAAGACAACATTTAACAATAAATAAGTTCAAGTATTCTGGGTTTGAGTCCTGTGGAAACTAGTTGATAAAATCAAAGAACTACTGTCAATGCTATTGAAAAATTGCTTTTTATTATTTCTAATGCTTTCTTCAATTTGTCTTTTATCTCATGGGCCATCTATCTCAGTCACTATCACTGAATCCTCCTCATCCTCTTGACTATGTTGGATTGTTGCAGACTGTCTTTTAAAAAAAATCTATCTTCTCTAATTCACTAGGGCCAAAAATACCCAGCACCCCCCGCCATGCCCTTAGATATCACATCTATTCTCTAAATACCCTCACCTTTTTTTGTGTAGTCAAGACCAATCCAGACTTGCATTAAAGACTCTATTAAGTGACTATGTAATCTCAGGTGGATATATATAACAGGTGTTTAAACCTTAAAGTGTCCAAAATAAACTTCTGATTTTTAACTTCTAATATTTGTGATTCCTTCCACAGGCTCAAAGCTTCAGTAAAGGGCAAATCTATAGTTTCTATTACTTAAGACAAAAAAGAAATTCTTAGCTATTCTTCCTCTTGTGCAGTATCTTTAGCAAATCCTGAGATTTTTCAAAATGTATCCAGAAAAAGATCACCTGATATTACCTTCATTATAATTACTCCAATCTAAATGACTCTATATTTCATCTAGATTATAGCAGTCCCCTGATTTATCCAAGAGCAGAAGTGGGCAGATGAAACTACACATAGTACTGAACTTTAAATTCAATGTTTTTTCCCAATCTTAATGAAGCATTTATCGCTTACAATAGCTATAACTTCTGCAGTTTGAGGTACAACAGAAAAACTAGCATGAATTTCCACTCATGAATACAAGATTAGTTTTTATCACTGATCTTAGCAAACTCATCATGTAATTATTTTCCTTTATTAAGAATTTTCACCTTTTCAACTTGAAGGAAGCACTTTATGACTTTACTTTTTCATATCCAAAATAGCAGCATCACTATTCTTGTGTTTTGGGGCCATTAAGTGCTTGAACTCATTATAAGTCTCTGCAGCACCTAACAACACAAGTGCTTGAACCCAAGCACTACAAGATGATAGTTGTTGGTCCACTAACTGGGATGGTTATTAAATGACTAACAAATGGACAAGTATCATGCACAGCATAGATAGACTGGATCAATGCAGGGCAGGAGGTTTCATCATGCTGCTCACAATAGCATGCAATGTAAAACAGTAATTGTTTATTTCCATAATTTTCCATTTAACATTTATAGATTGTGTTTGACTGCAGGTAACTGAAACTAAACAATGCCAAACTGCAGATAGGAGGAGACAATTGTGTTATGATAACTATTTGCTGGTATCCTTTATTCTACCTGTTCCTTCTGGTTCACATCATAAACACAGAGATCCTTTTAAAACACAGGACAGATCATGCTACTCCTGTGCTCAAGACCCTAGAGAGTTAATCTATCCTCCTGTTTTAGGAGCCACTGCATAGCATGGTCCCAACTCTCTTATCTACTTTCTACCACAATCACAGTTCTTTCATTTCTTACACTCAAGTCTCTCTGACCTTTTATAGTTTCTTAAGTAAGCTAAGCGTTCTTCAACTTTAGCACTTTTGCACTTACTGATCCCAGTACTTTGGTGGCAGCTTCCTTAGAGAGACTGAGCCTCCTCTGGGCTCTTCTCAGATGGCAGCTTACCAGGGTAAGTTCTCTCAGCCATTCTTATCTGAGAGAGCACTGCTGCAATCACACATGCTCCACTTTATATTTTAGTTTCCTTCTAGTATGTATTTGTTTTATATTAGTTCTCTTTTCCATAGAAATATCCATGGAAGGACAGACTTTTGTTGCTTTTTCCTATGCCAGGACAGTGTGGAGAATATATAGATATTCAAAAACATATTTGCTGAATCAGTTCTTGCATATTTTCTATGTGCGTTAGTATTTATAATGAAACAAAATTTCTCATATTATACAATGAGTGATTGATATAAGAATTTCTGATTATTGAAGAAAAGGTGTGAATGGCTTGTTATTGGTGTGAATTTTAAGCTCATATATAAAAAGGGCAAAGACCACAGCCATACCACCCTGAATGTGTCACATCTCTTCTGATCTCAGAAGATTAGAAAGGTTAGGCCTGGTAAGTAGTTGGATGGGAGACAATGATATCTGCCCTTTGACAAAGGGTCAATGTGATCATTAAATGAGATAATATTTAGGAATAATTTGGATTTTAGCTAGTGCTGCAACAACCTAGGTCTTTATATTATCATTTTTGACATGAGAAGGCATATGGTATTTTCTGAATTCTAGATGTTTTCTTTTGCCTGTGTTTTTTAACCAGTAAAAAGACTGGTTAATATTAACTTGGAAAGTTTCTTATTAGAAAACATCACTATTTGCCTTGTCTTCCTAGCATTACTATCAATAAGCTGGCTGAAAAATTTTGAAAGCATGGCAAAATTTGTAGAAGCTAAAACCCTGGGAAGGATAGCTAACTCACTGGCTTATGATATCCATATAGGAAAATAATGATGGACTAGAACATGTGGCAAGCTAACATGTTGCACAAAGGGGAAATGATCTACACTTTTGACATCATACTGCTATATATGTTGTTGTTGTTGTTAGGTGCCGTCGAGTCGGTATCCGACTCATAGCGACCCTCTGTACAATAGGGGAAACACTATTGTCAGTGCTTCTCTGGTGTTCATAGGGTTTTCAATGGCAGGTTGATTTTTGGGAGGGGGTTCCCAGGTCCTTCTCCCAAGCCTACAGCTTCTGGTGTTCCCAGGCGGTCTACCATCCAGATACTAACCAGGCCTGACCCTGCTTAGCTTCCAAGATCTGATGGGATTGGGTGCCACAGGGCTACAGCTGCAGGCACTGACATATATATATATATATATATATATATATATATATATATATAGAGAGAGAGAGAGAGAGAGAGAGAGAGAGAGTTGTTGCTAGGTGCCTTTGTGTCCTATCCGACTCATAGCGACCCTTATAGGGTTTTCAATGGCTTACTGTTACGGGATTGCCTGGGGAGTGGATTGCCAAGTCCTTCTCTCATTTTTGTGGTGCTGGGAATCGAACTCAGGACCTCAGAGACTGCAGAGCGGCACTCTACCAACTGAGCTAAATCCCAGGCCCATATATATATATTAGTCTCAAAACAAAACCAAATAACTAGACACTATCATGCTCTTACACAAATGCTGAAATTGAATCTTAAATAACTTTTTAAAGATTCCAGAGTGGAAATAATATAGACTAGATGCAACTGGGAAACTCAAAGTTTGAAGTTCATGCTCTTTTCCTTATACTATTGAAATATTCTTCCAGAATGTTAAAAACCAAAGTCAAAACCAAAATAATGTCAGATTAAAAATGAGAGTTAAATAGCCATAGAGATAAAAGTTAACATTACCTTTGGGCTACATGATATGACTGTCAAGGAATGACTAAACTAAAGCATTGTTTGTATGTTATAGATGGATGCATCCGTAGGTGAAAGTGTAATCTTGATCTATGCTGTGCTGGTCAGGTCATTCCTGGATTATGTTTAGATCTGGTTGTCACAGTTTAAAGGTTAGGGAAAAAATTTAAATTATTGGGAGGAAAGTAAACAGAATGACTAGTGCTTCCACAAAATATTCAGAGAGAAATAGCTGATGGAATTGGTGATGTGTAACTTGGGAGAGGGGAGAAGACAGAAGAGATGGATGATCACATAGACTAGAAATTTCAGCCATTCCATGTAGCTTCAAATTAAACTACACCTATAGATAGACTCTACATTTCTTAGGTAAAATATATTGTGTCAAGAGTTATTGAGTTCTCTGTTACTGGAAGAGCTCAAGTGAAAAAAAGAAGTGGAGGATTTTTGTGGTAGGCAAGTTTTAGAGGAATTCAAAGATCAAAGGGGAGATTGAACTGGATAACCTTTGGGCCTTTTCTGACACTTGGATTTCATGCTTTGTTAGAAAAGACTGCTAGTCTCTGTCCACAAGTTAGAGGGCTTAAGGTCAACAATTAGGCAGCTATCTCATGCTATTTATAGGGATAAATATATAATTAATTAAAACATTATCTTGATTTCAACTGAAGCAACTCTTATTCCCCAGGAGCTGGATAGGATGGACCCAAAACTTAAATTCTATTTCCTGAGAAATTCAAGATACTATGTAACATGAATTACTGGAGTGGAAGTTGGATCAAGGAGAAAGATTTGTACTGTTGATATTTCTATGTCTCTCTTTTGATTCACTGAAATAAAGTTATCTCACTTTTTTCAAAACAAGTAAGCAAGCAAAAAACACTTTTATCAGTATTAGTGAATTTAGTGAAATTTAATAAAATTTAAAGGGGGAAAATGGTGAGGAGAGAGTGTTTGTATTATAGAAAAGCTACTACATTTGGCACAAAGTATGTCTACTTTGAAAACATCCTTATACTTTGATATTAGTTGGCACATGAATGGAGAGGAAGGCCTAGTTTGGATACTTGAGAGAGATACTGGTAGAAGATTATTTTTGCTTCATTTTAAATGATCAGCCTACACACACACAGTGATGGTTTGCAGACCTACTGGTTAACATGATTTGAGAGGGTAAAGTTCACTAACTACTAGAAGAATTTTGAAAAAGAATGGACTTGAAATGAGGTATTTTTGTTAGTGTGGAAATAATGTGGAATTATGCTTATTTTATCATATGATTTTCTGTCATTTATAATTTGATTTTATGACATGTAAAATTTTCCCCTTCAAAAGATGGGACTTTTACAAAGATTTTAAAAGGAAAAATTAATGAAAGAGTAAACAAAATAGGTAAAAGTGGCCTTATTAAGCAAAATGTAAACACTGCATATACCAAAAAAGAAAAAAAGAAATTCAAACCTTGAAACAAAACCAAGCAGATATAAAATCCTCTGGCAGGTATCACTAAGGAAAAAGATGGATAATACAGTTAAACAATCCTGAGAATAAGAGGGAAAAAATATCAGCATGAAAACAGACAATATTTAGATAAAAAATAAGACTTGTCAAAGCAATCTGATAGAAAAATCCTAAGGCAGGTTTTGTTTTACCAGTTATTGACATGTACTATAAAGCTGTGATAATTGAGGGTGTCTCTTGCTACAAATAGACTAGAATAATAGAATGAGGAGTTTAGAAACAATATTTAAAACGTTATAGAGCTGCTTATAGGACAAAGATGGCACTATTTTAAACCAGGGAAGATGGTGCCAAAGCAGGAGATGACCCGTCTTGAAAAAAAACATTAGACCCTTTACTTGCACCATGATCCAATCCCAGAAGAATTAAAATCCTATATTGAAAACTGAGCCATCAAGTTGGTGTCTGACTCATAGCAATGACCCTAGTACAACAGGCAAAACAGTATTGTTACTGATTCTTTGCTATTCATAGCGTTTTCAATAGCAGATTGTTTTTTGGAAGTGGGTTGAGGGTCCTTCTCCCAAGTCTGGTACAACCCCTAGTGTTCCCCATCCAAGTACTAACCAGGCCCCATCTTGCTTAGTTTCTGAGGTCTGACAGGATTGGATACCACAGTGGTATGGCTGCAGGCAGAAACCCTTCCTACAGGTAGAATATAGGCTGGATACAATACAATGATATTTACAAAAGTCAAAATTAGAACTATCTAAATTCTTACCCATAAGTATATAATTATATGCACATCCATAAAATTTTATGTAGTTATAGAAAAGAATATACTGTGATGAAAAGAGGTCCATAGTTATTGTTTGGAAACCAATGTATAGAAAACAAAAAAGGATTTAGTATGATCCATAACAAACATAACAACATAACAAAATGAAACACATTCACCAACTCTATATAAACATTTGAAGAATATCTCAGCTAACATTTCAGACATATGAGAAGTATAAAGTTATTTATTGTCTTTAAATACAATGGTAGATCCTATGCTATTTACTTTGAGGACCATTCCATCACAACTGAATTGAGGTTCTGTTCCATTTTCACCAGTTCCTTCCCCATATATGAGAAGAAGAACCAATCTTTAGTCTATCATGATCAATACTGACCCTTATATTTTTTTGGCCTCAAAAAAGCACTGTAAACCTGGTGTCTGTCCACTTCTTTTTTGCATGTAGGATAGGGAAACTTTGTTGAGGGAGGCAGCCCCCATTTAGGGCTCTAACATATTAAGGGAACCCATGCTGCCATCCTTTGGGGAATCTTGACATTTAGGGTGATGAGCCCAGACAGTACCTTCCCTTTGCTAGCAGATATTCTCTAAACTTCTGTCCTCTAGTTTAGGATACAAATGTGCTTTTCCCTCTCATATGTCTAAAGATACTCCTTCTTTTCCCCAGCTTCTTGAAAAATACCTAAATAACCTCTTTCATGAGTTAAATTTAGTATAAATGACTAGAAGGAACCAACTTCATATTTCTTTATTATTCTTGCAAAGAAAAAAAGTACTGAATAAAAAGAATATGAAATCTACATAACTGATTCAAATGGGAGGTATAAGTTAGGTTGGCATGTTGGGTGGAGGAAAAGAGGGAAGATGAATTCCATAATTAATATATCCTCATTGTGGGAGTCATTATGTACTTAGGAAAACATCTGGTATGATACTCATCAAATAACTGAAAATGGTTAATTCTGAGTAGTAATCTACACATTTAACTGTAAATATCTGAAACATTTACAGAATTTTTTACTTTTATATGTTAGAAGAAAATTTGTTGTTGTTGTTGTTAGGTGCCGTTGAGTCGGTATCCGACTCATAGCGACTCTCTGTACAACAGGGGAAACACTATTGTCAGTGCTTCTCTGGTGTTCATAGGGTTTTCAATGGCAGAATGATTTTTGGGAGGGGGTTGCCAGGTCTTTCAACCAAGCCTACAGCTATCGGTGTTCCCAGGAGGTCTCCCATCCAGGTACTAACCAGGCCCGACCCTGCTTAGCTTCCGAGATCTGACGGGATCGGATGCCACAGGGCTACAGCTGCAGGCACAAGAAGAAAATTTACCCAAGAAGAAAAATAGACTAAATGGAAGAAAGGTTTCTATAAAATTCAGTTTATGACTATTAGGGTTATGACTAAGTCAAGGAAACTGCCTGGAATATCACTGTGCCCACTCGGTTGATATAAAGATGAAAACTTGAAAGTGTACTTAAAGTAAGTTCTTTATTATTATTTGAACTATTTGAAAAATAAAAGTCCTGTGTGGAGGAAATATGAATATAATACATATGTTCCTAAAACAAAGCATACAGAGAAATTCTACATTTTCTGGCGCCTTATAGGACTTTGGACAGAGAATGAAGCACAGGCAAAAATACAATTTAATATGCTTGGGGGCATTGAGAAATGTATTAAGTCATCTACATGTTGCTTATTAGTCTGGTGATTATTAGAAACACAACAAGCAGGATTCTGACAAGACAGTTTAGATTTATTTCAGAATGTTAACTAATGAATCTCAGAGATCTTTCCCTTGGGAAAGAGAAAGAGGAAGAGCTAAGTAACTAGAGACATTTACAATAAGTAGTAACTTTCATAGGTAGTAGATAGTTTATGGGTCCTAAACAAAGTACTTGGGCTGGGATTTAGCTCACTTGGTAGAGCGCTGCACTGCAGTCTCTGAGAGCCTGAGTTCAATTCCCAGCACCACAAAAATGGGAGAAGGACCTGGCAATCCACTCCCAAGGCAATCCCGAAACAGTCAGCCATTGAAAACCCTATGAGGGTTGCTATGAGTCGGATACCGACTCGACAGCACCTAACAACAACTACAAACAAAGTACTTGAAGGTCTATATGGCATATTATTGTTGCTGTTAGGTGCCATTGACCCTCTGTGTAACAGATTAAACACTGTACATTACGTGACACTGCCATGACTGGCACTATTGTCAGTGCTTTGCTGCCTGTCATAGGGTTTTCAATGGGAATGGGCTGCTGAGTCCTTCTCCTAACAATAAACTATACATAGGAACCATAGTGTAAGGGGAAAATAAAGATATATAGTGACACCATTAAGAGAAAGCAAAGTATCTGGAAACTCAGGGAAAAGAATAATGAACTTAGTGAAAAATTATTCAAACTTTTTGCTGTTCTGTAGTTAAAATAAATGAATAGTTAGCTGAGTTGAATTGATATTTTGGTCTTTTTGAAACCTAAACTTAAAAACTTCTAAATATTATTCCTAATTTTTTTTTAATTTTGCACACCTGGCCATTTGATTTCAGTTTTAGGTCCATTTAGAAACAGATGAGGTATAAATAAGTCTTGACATTTTCACTCAATGCATTGTATTCTACTCAGAGAAGCAATATATATTACAAAGGTTTTCATTCCTAGAAGTATATTTTAGGATATTGGTCTGGGAATGATGTGATATTTTTAAGATGTTCATGAATGATGATCAATAACTCAAATCTCCTGATTAGATTCAATGAGTACATTCTTCTAAAGATATTCTCTTCTACTTCTAAAGGTAAAATAAAGCCAGACCATAGAAAATTTGACATTTAGCCTGAAGATAAAGGAGATGGCTGAAGACTGAATGAGATTCTAGAGATGGACACTGTGGATAGAATGTGTGGTGGTCTTGAGCAGAAGCAACTCAGATGGAAGAGAATCTTGGAGGTCTGTCTGAAGTTTCCTGCAGTCTGATGGCAAGGTTCCAGCAAAAGAGAAGAGACAGAAATATGCCTGCATTTTTTAATTTGTTTTAGTTTTATTATGGGAGAAATATATAATGTACCATTTAACACTTTAACCACATTCAGGGATATAATTCAGTAGCATTAAGTATATTTTCATTGTTATGTAACCAATAACACTACTGATTTCCAGAAATTTTGGATCATCTCAAAGTGAAATTCCATAACCATTAAACAATAAATGCTCATTCTTCTTTCCCGTCACCCTTTGTAACTATTATCCCACTTTCTGTCTCTATGAATTTGACTACTCTAGGGACCTAATGGGGCTGGGGTTTAGCTCAGTTGATAGAGTGCTGCTCTGCAATCTATGAGGACCCAGTTTCAATCCCTTGCACTGCAAAAATAGGAGGAGGACATGGCAATCCACTCTCAAAGAAATCCCCAAACAATCATCCATTGAAAACCATATGAGGGTCTCTATGGGTTGGACATGACTTGACTGCACTTAACAACAGCAAGGGACCTATTATTAGTAGAATCATACAGTAAGTGTCCCTTTGTGTCTGACTTATTTCACTTATAACTTCAAGATTCATCAATAGTGTGGGATGCATCAGACTCTTGTTTCTTTGTAGGAACAAATAATAATTTATTGTATGTAGATACCACATTTTTTCTACCATTAATTTGTCTGTGGGCATTTATGTTGTTTTCTTCTTTGGCTGGTATAGGTAATGCTTCAACAAGATGAATGCATAAATATTTACCTGGGTCTCACTTTGAACTCTTCTAAGTATATACACAGAAGTGGTATTTTTAAAATTTTAAAATCTTTAATTGAAATATAACATACAAATGGTGCACACATTATAAAAGTATAGCTCAATAAATTGAGCTTTAAGCCATCATACCCATCTAATCCAAGAGCAGATTAACAAGTGGAACCTTATTTTCTGGAAAAGATTCCCAAAACACAGAAAACAAAAGCAAAATTAGAGAAATAGGATTATGTCAAGCTGAAAAGATTCTGTACAGTATCGGAAAAAATCAATAGAGTGAAGATACAACCTGTAAAGTAGGAGAAAATACTTGAAAATTATGCATCTGACAAAGAGTTAATATTCATAATATTTAAGAAACTCAATCCAGCAGCAAAAACCAAAATAAATAATGTGATTAAAAAATGGTCAATAAACCCAAATAGACATTTCTCAAAGAGGATATAAAAATGGCCAATATGTATATGAAAGAGTTCACAACATTACTAATAGTCAGGGAAATGCAAATTAAAACCACAATGAAATATTTTCTCATTCCAGGTAGTCTGGCCATTAATAAAAAGGGCAAAAGATAACAAGTGCTGGAAAGGATGTGGAGCAAAAGGAATCCTTGCACACTGTTTGTGGGATTGTAAATTTGTACAACCATTATGGAAAGCAGTATGAAAGTTCTCCAGAAATTTAAAATAGAGCTATCATATGATTCAGCAATCTCACTACCAAGTATATATCTAAATGAAATGAAATTAGGATGTCAATGACACATCTGCACTCCTGTGTTTATTGCAGCATTATTCACAATAGCTTTGTTAGTCAGCTTTGTGTTGCTGTAACAAATACTAGGGATAATCAACTTACAAAAGGAAAAGTATTTTGGCTCACAGTATTGAAGGTTTCTGTCAATGACTGGTTTGTGCATCATGGCAGGAACATTTGGCTAAACATAAAGCCTATTCACCTAATGGTGAATGTAAAAAAGAGACTAGAAGAGGAAGGGACTGGAGCCCCACAATCCCCTTTGAGACCATGCCTTCAAAACCTAAAGCCTCCCACTATGCCTCACCTCTTAGAGTTTCCATCACCTCCCATTAATGCTAAGCTGGGGATTAAGTTTAACACATGAGCCTTTGGTGGACATACCAGATTCAAATAAAGTAAGAACTAAAAGATGGAAACAATCTAAGTGTTCATAAACTGAGGAATGGATAAAGAAAACATAGCATATATGTTGTTTTTATGTGCCATCAAGTCATTGTCCTACTCATAGTGACCCTATGTACAATAGGCAAAACACTATTGTACTGCTTCTCTGGTATTCATAGGCTTTTTAATGCCTGATTGATTTTTGGGAGTGGGTGCCAGGTCCTTCTCCCAAGCCTATAGCACCTGGTGTTCCCAAGTGGTCTCCCATTTAAGAAATAACTAGGCCCAACCCTGCTTAGCTTCTGTGATCTGAGGGGATCCCATGCCACAATGGTACAGTGGCAGGCATAGTACTTATACCCAATCGAATACTATTCAGACATTAAAATAATGAAATTCTGTCATATGGGATAACATGTGGAGCTAGAAGACATTAAGTGAAATAAGCTAGGCACAAAAAGACAAATACCTCAGGATCTTGGTCATGTGTGGAATTAAAAAAAAGTTGATCTCATAGAAATTGAGAATAATATTTACCAGAGGAAGGTGCATAGGGAGAGGGAGAAATGGACAAATGTTAGTCAATAAGTATTAAGTTGTAGCTGAATGGGAGGAATAAGTCCAGGTGTTCTTTTGCCTGATAAAGTAAGTATACTAAATATTTCAAAAAGCTAGAAGAAAGGATTTTGAATGTTTTTCACCATAAAGAAATGATAAATAAGATAATGAATAGGTTTAACCTCATTTAAACATTATATGAGGCATTCATGTATGAAAACAGCAAATGATATCCCATAAATATATACTAGTTTATGTGTCAATTAAAAACAATAAAGCTGAACATTCATTAAGACCTCAAATCCCACACCATTCCTGTCCTTTATCCATCAACCCCCTTGATCAGTCTTGTCAGATTTTGAACTTTATATAAATGGAATCATATATATTGTTATTTTTTACTCCATGATATGTTTGTGATACTTTAAAAATTGTGCTTCTGAGGTTATTAACATTGTGAGATTTTTAAAAATCTATATTGTCAATGCAGTTTTAGTGTATCCATTTAACAGATACATATGTCATTATATGAACAGCACATAAATTGCATGCAATTTTAGGTATAAAATGTAAATATGTAAGCAATTTATATGTAATTACATATGTAATATTTAAATAATTTATAGGCAATATTCAGGTAATGAAATATTCTAATCCCTGACAAATGGGAATTGTGCCTCCATTAACTTTTTTATTCTTACAAAAAATTGTTGGTGACTGAAAATCCTTGTACAGTCCTTCAGAGGACTACTAATTGAGGTTACTAGAGATGCATTCCAAGGATCATATGAGGCAGTGGGGTACCTAGTGTGAGCAACATCTCTTGCTTCTTCCATGGTAGCCACAGGATCTGTGACTATCGGTATATTATGTGGCATCCTTTCAACTCAACCATCCCTCCAAAGATCTTCACTTCTCACCACCAGCTCAGCAGATTCCAGAGAGAGTCACTACTTGTTCCTACATAATCATCCTCAGAGATATTTTACCCATCAGGCTGATGCCTGTCGACCCCCATCATGCCAACTTGTAATCATCATAGCCTCATGACCATCTCCAAGAGCTGGTTATTCTAAAACTGATGACCCAGAATGTCTCTTAGGAATGTTCCTTTTGCGTGCATAGTACCTGACATAGACCTGCTGTTTGCTTTATCAACAGCTAGTTTATATTTTGCATGTCCAAGAAAGTTTGGGAGGTAGGACCTAATTGGCAGAAGTGGGTCCAGGGGGGTGAGCCTTGAAGGATTTACCTGTGTCCAGTTCCCATGGTCCCTCCACTGCTGACCACCACGTGCTTTTGCCTCTGCTTCACCATGACTTCCATGTCACTATCAACTGAGACCTTTGGAAACCATGAGATAAAATACATCCTTATTCCATTATGTTGTCTCTGTCAGATATTTTGGTTACAGAGATGTAGTTAATACAGAGGAAGATATTAGAAATTTACTCAGGAGAGGGATTATCATTAAGCAAAACAAAAAGAAAAAAGAAAAAAGAAAAAAGCCATCAGGATGTTTGAGGGCAGAGAGAGGAGAAAGAGAAAGAAGCAGCACATTTTGAGAGGATAAACTTGAATTTGGAAAGGCAAAGTTAGAAAGAGTTGGAATCTGCAGATTAAGAACTCTCATTGTTATTTGGTTCTGGAAGCCAGAGCTAAAAGTTCTGGAATTAAAACTGAGGGAATGTCAGTTTGCATTGAGTGAGAAAATGTATGGAGGCAGATGAAAAAAAATTCTAGGGCTGGACCCTGGGAAGGAATAAGTGCCTTCAAGAATTTGCATATGTTACAGAATCATATTTCCTATTATGTATAGAAAAAGGGGAGTGTACCACATGAACTTAGGAGAAGAATCAGATAAATAATTCTTTTATGATGAAATTTTAAAAATTAATAACTTATGTATTCAATAGGATTAAATGCTGCAAAAAAAGGTAAATTCAATCCTATTTCTTTTTTCATGTTGGCAATATATTTATTGGGGAAATTATATGATATCTATAAAATTAATTTTAAAGCAATTTTAAGTGTTTACTTGCATGATATATTTTTCTATGAGTTGGGTTCATTTTCTTTCTTTCTTTATTTCCTTCTTTGTTTTACTTTCTTTCTTCTTTCTTTCCTATAGCTAATGAGTAGCCAAGACTTGGGTACATTTTATATTCAACATTTGAGACTCAGGATTTAAGAAAGGTAAATGGCACCTGCAAAATGGCATTTTTTCATGTGAGAGAGAGGGAGGAAAGGGAGGGAGGGAGAGAGACAGAAAGAGAGAGAGAGAGAGAGAGAGAGAGAGAGAGAGGAAAAAGAGAATGTTAACACTGTAATACTGGCATACAATGGATGTAGTTGCTTCCTTGCCCATAACATTATTAAATAAGCTATTGGCAAGTACAAAAATAAGAGTCAATTAGAAATTTCAGAACAACTCATATGCTGACTTTTCTGGTAGGAAGAACTTTTAAGGATGACTATGGGAATATAGTATCTGCAACCATACCACTGTGGTGTCTGATCCTGTCGGATCTGGGAAGCTAAGCAGGGTCGGGCCTGGTTCGTACTTGGATGGGAGACCACTTGGGAACACCAGATGCTGCAGGCTTGGGAGAAGGACCTGGCAACCCACTCCCAAAAAACAATCAGTCATTGAAAACCCTATGAATAGCAGAGAAGCACTGACAACAGTGCTTCACTTGTTGTACATAAGGTCGCTGAGTCGGACACCAACTTGATGACACCTAACAACAACAAGAACATGGGAATATAATATCTCTTGAATATGTGAGAATAATTTTAGAGGCTTTGAATAGAAAGAAGTTATTCCATATAGAAGCATAATTGAAGATTCAGCATAGTAATTTATTTGCCAAAATAAGGGTGGTTTTCATGGTTGTGTAAAAGTGTTGACTTTCAGTTTCTAGAAATTTAAGTTATAATTCATTTAAAAATATTTGTTGAGGCTAAGGAATACTTGTAAAACATATGCTCTATGGAAAAGAAAAATCAAATCCAAACCTTTTCTAAGAATTAAAGTGAAGTATAATATGTATGAGTAAAATTCATATAGGGCTGGGATTTAGCTCAGTTGGTAGAGCGCTGCGCTGCAGTCTCTGAGGTCCCAAGTTCAATTCCCAGCACTGCAAAAATGGGAGAAGGACCTGGCAATCGACTCCCAAGGCAATCCTGAAACAGTCAGCCATTGAAAACCCTACGAGGGTCGCTATGAGTTGAATACCGACTCTACGGCACCTAACAACAACAACAAAATTCATATAAGTGTGTAACACAGTGATTTCTTCACAAACTGAATACAGTTGTGGAACCGTCACCCTGTCTGAGAAACAACACTAGGAGTGTCCAAGATGTTTTCTCCAAGTTCCCCTCCACTCGCTGAAAATGACCATCGTCTGTCTGCTATGGCATAAAATCTAAATTTTTTGTGGTACTAGGGAGCTGAACCCAGGGTGCCACATATGCTTTGTAAGTGCTCTACCCCTGAGCTGCATCCCAGACTCTTTTCCTTGAGACAGGGTCTTGCTAAATTATACTGGCTGCCTCTGGCCTTAAACTTGTGATCCTCCTGCCTCCGCCTCCTGAGTTGTTGGGATTACAGTCATGTGCCACGGCACTGAGTCTGGCAATAAAATTTAAATTTTGAAATGTAAGATTTTATCTGACTCTTTTCCACAGAGAGGGATAATAATTTGTTGAAGATGGTGCATCCATTGATTTTTCTTGTTTATCTCTCTGAGAATTTAAGCTCATCTACCACAAAAATTATGGCTTACTCTATTCATTTGGAACATATACAAATTCAGTAATCACAGAGACTAATAAAAGTGGAAAAAACGGGGACAGGGAACCTGAGAAAAATTAGAGCCTGGAATTTTTCCTTACAATAGAGATGTTATTGAGTTGGAGACATTGAACTGCAATATATGAGGGGGAGACCCAAAAAAATCCCAGAAAGGAAGGTGAAAACAATCATTATCTGTTTCTTTTGGTGTGAGAGGGATTTGCTCTTGGAAGTTGTTCCTCCAGGTCAAATGGTCAACCAAAGTTTTTATTACCTGGAAGTTTTGAGAAGATTGCATCACAATCTGTGGAAGAAATGTCCCAACTTGTGGCAAGTAGATGACTTGCTCTTCCACCATGACAACACACCTGCCCACATTATGCTGAGTATTGAGCAGTTTTTGAACCAAACAGGCATGATCCTTTTGGCCCCACCCTCCCTTATTCACTGGATCTTGCCCCTCCCCCCTTTATTGGTTTCCTTGGATGTAAAAAGTTCTCAAAGGGAAATGTTTTGCTGATGTGGAGGAGGTAAAACAAAACAAAACAAAATGGCAGAAGCACTAAAAGGCGTCAAAATTGACATGTTCAGTCCCTATTCTGAGCAATGGAAAAAGCTTCATGATAGGGATATTGCATCAGAGAGTACTTTGAAAGTGACTGAGGTTTGAATATGTAGAAACAAATACATGACTTTTTATAAATAAATTTTGGATAAGTTTGAGTCACCTCTCATAGCCCTGGACAGTTCTCATCCTGGGCATCACTCACAGCAGGCAGAGAGAGGAGCAGCAGCTCTCTTGAGCTGCTCTTCTGGCCTCCTCTCATAGAATAGAAAAGAGCTGCTTGACAACTGCACCATCTCTGATTCTGGTGAGACACCAGAGTGACTCTCTCATAGAATCTGGCACAAATCATACAGAGTTGAGAAAGTGGCCAAGTTCTTTTTCCCTTTCATTCCCAAAGGAGATTAAAATAGTCACTTTATAGAAGTCACTAGGAGGCTGCAGTTGAAAGAAATGAATTTCACTGGTAATAGTTTATTATTGTTGTTGCATATCTATCGTTGAATTTTTTCAGTTTATTTGCTGATATGTATTAGACACATATGAGTGCAAAAAGATAATTATCTACATATTTTGCAGCAGCATTTAGTTACATAAAGATTGTCTTGATTAAAAAATTTCCATGATATAAGTGACATAAAATTCAATGAAACTAATAAAGTAAATGCTCATTATAAATCAATCTTGTAATTCACATAGATGAGCCAATTAGAACTTCACAATTATCATACCTTACATCACAACTCATCCTGATTTTTAAGGAAGTAAAGCTTAGACATGTTCAGCTATTGGACAAAATCACAAACCAAGTGGATCCTTGAATAGAGAGAGATTCAAACACAGATCTGCTTTGTCCCTGGACAAGGGATTCTACCTATTACGCTGTTGTTGTTTTTAGGTGCCCTCCAGTTGGTTTCTGACTCATAGTAACCCTGTGCACAACAGATGAAACACTATTATCAGTGCTTTTCTGCTCTTCATAGGGTTTTCAATGGTGGATCACTTTTGGAGAGTGAAGTACTGGGTCCTTCTCCCAAGCCTACAGTATCTACTGTTCTCAGGTGGTCTCTCATCCAAGTACTAACCAGACCCGACCCTGCTTAGCTTCTGAGATCTGATGGGATCAGATGCCACAGTGCTATGTCTGCAGGCTTACCTATTATAGAATACTCAACATTTTTATTAATTTTCATGTATTGGGATTTTACCCACTATCAGATAGTCAATCCTTTTTACTGAGTTAGATTTTTAATATTTAACTACAAAAGTGACTAAATTTTCAACTAGAAAATAGAGCAGTCATGGGAAATTTTTTTCTCTAAAGTGCTGGAAATCATTCACAGAGGAGTTTCTCTATTGTACCAGGAGCACTGGTTGTGGATGTGGAGCTAGAATATAGGAGTAGCAGGGAAAAGTCCCAGGTATTATACACAACTTAAATTGGAGTGTGGATAGGCTCTTCTGACCATTGTATGCATATTGATTAAAATTCTGAGCAATTTACTCATGGGAGAGGTTTGAAAAAGTTTTTTTCTGAGTTCCAGTTTAAAAAAAATAAAAATTATCTGTTAGTTTCCCTTATGACTTTAGCCTCAATAAAACTGTTGGATGGTAAGAAACTACCCAAAAGAATATCATAGCTGTGAAATGTTCACCCCTTAGCTAGGGGCCCTCAGAGAGACAAATTGTCCCCTGAGAAGAGAAGACAAGTTCTTAGGTTCCGATAGTGTCTCTACCAGAAGAGTTGGAAGGAGGGGCTGATGGTCTTCTCTGGAAAAGATGAAAGCACAGTCCTAAGTAGCTCCTGGTTATCCCCTGAGGGTATAGAAAATTTACTTGAGATCAGGCCTCACTGCTGTCTAATATCAACCCCAGGGCCCTGTTGTTTTTAGGTTGAGTCTTTCTGGCTTCTCACACAAAGCCTTTCATGGCCTGCTCTCCAGCCTGTTTCCTGTCTTGCTCCCACATGTAGTCTTTTTGACCTCTTTGGGCTTTTCACAAGGTAACTTCAGGCACCTTAAAAGTGCTTGAGAACTATTTTAAAACAGTGGATACAAATACATGTATGTGCTTGCTGACTTTCATAAACTGCCCAAAATCTAGGAGATAGGATTTTGACTACAACAAGCTACAACTCTCCCATAAGTAATTTTAAACACAACAAGAGGTGATGAGAATGCAGTAATAAAAATAAACATAAGATACTATTATTTTGTCTTTACAAATGAATCACGCATGTGAAGTAATAGAATTATGCCTTAAAAATCTGGTAGATTTAAGTCATATCATGAGAGAAATGGATTGTGTTCAATTAAAGATGATTGAGAAATAGTATTCTTCAAATTCACTGTCACTTTAATTATTTACAATTTTTATTCTCAGCTGGAATCAAAAGACAAATTTTAGATAACTGGATAACTATTATAAAGCTAACCAGATAACTTTGTCTTACTTCTTGCTTTTATATTAAGCCCTATAGACTAAGTGCCTGGCTATAAATAAAATTATTGATGTTAAAAGGTCATGGCTGTGACCTTTCATATGTTTCTTCTCCACTGTATCTATATACACTGTATACTTTACCCAGAAAAGAGATTCTTTATTTAAGAGAGCTTAAACTGTTCAAATTTGTAATGTACTGGGGATCTTGGAATGTCTAGGGGACTTAGTGGATAAAGAACTGACCTTTCATCTCTGAACCCAGACACAGTCAACCTCAGATAAGTGAGAAGTTTTGTGTCAGTTGCTGTATGATAAACTGGTGCTCTCTACTATCTTCCAACCCAATTAAGCATCACTGGCAGGTCTGGCCTCAAGAGGCACATGGAGTACAGCAGTGGAATTACTTCTGCTCCTAGAGAGGGTGTCTGAACCTTCATGATAGGATTTTAAGGTTATAAATGGGCAGCATTGGACAAAGAAACATGATAGAAATCCATAAACTTGTTTGAAAGTTACTCCCCTTCCCATAATCACACACAAATTTGAGATAGTCAGATGTTCTTCAAGATTCATAGTTTTGGCTTTTATTTGGAATGTCTTCAAATACAATTTGTAAAATATTTTCTATTACTTTGCAGGAGAAAAGGTATCTTCAGTGTGGTAGGAAGTAGCAGTGGTACACAGTTGTAATAGTATACAATGCAATTTTAAATCGATGGAGCCAACTTAATGTTCACAGAAGAATATACCCAAGATGTTCTAGTATAAATAAAACATAGTCCCCTGCATTTTATTTTGGGGCATGTGATATGAAGTTGTCACAAGCTTTCCATTTTCTTACTTAAATTCTACTCCCCTAACATTAAAATGGGGCTGGGATTTAGCTCAGTTGGTAGAGTGCTGCGCTGCAGTCTCTGAGGTCCCGAGTTCAATTCCCAGCACCGCAAAAATGGGAGAAGGGCCTGGCAATCCATTCCCAAGGCAATCCCGAAACAGTCAGCCGTTGAAAACCCTATGAGGGTCGCAATGAGTCAGATACTGACTTGACAGCACCTAACACACAACAACACACAACATTAAAATACATTCACTTGAAAAATAAATATGACCATTAGTTAAAAGGACATATGAGATGCTTCAGAGCATGAGTGCTGTTACTTATATCTTTTATTTTCAAATACATCATCTAACACTGCACAGTAGGTAGTCACTGACTCCTTTATGAAGAAAGATGAGCATTGATTTAATGAAGTATTATTGCATTTAAATTTTAAAAATCCATGAAATATTTCAGTTACACAGAAATAATGGTGGTGGGGGGGTTGAAAAATTCTAATAGGAATATTCACATAAGAAAATGTGAACCTAAAAGGAGACAAAGGACTATGGTCATTATCACTGAATTGAATTGAAATATGGCTTTCAATTATATACAACTAAGAAATTTATAATGTCCATTTTTATATCAAGTTACTATAAAATTAACAAAAGTAATACACCTGTTTGCCCTGAGGCTATATGACCTATGCCATTAAAGGGTAAAATAGTGACATACACTGATCTAGTGTCTTTGGTTGGACTATAGTTTAATTTACTTCTTGACAGTTTTCTGTGTTTTATAAGTGCCATACAAAATAACTTTATTATTATTATTATTATTATTATTATTATTATTATTACTTTGTAGTGATAGAGATAAAGCCTAGAGCTTCACACATGCTAAACAAATGCTCAACCACTAACCTCCACCCAGCCCTACTTTTTTTAACTAGCAAAGTATCCTCTGAAACAAAGAATGCTCCCTAAATTCCACCCTTTTCTTTATCCATACACTCATTCATATTTGGAAAAGGAAATATATAGTCACTCTGTAAAAGTGAAAATCATTAAGTCCACTGGACATTAGAGAAAGAACACTTGGAGATTTTCATGTGTGAAGTAATTTGTTTAGAATGTTGAGTAAAGGAGAACTCAACAGAGGTGAAGAATGGAGATTCAGTAGTAAAGGTAAGTGTAGTTAAAAGGGACTGGGAACAGAAAACATATTTGAGAGGAATTGTATTGGGTGATTTGAAAGCAAAAGAAGACAAATTTGATCTATGCACACAAAGATGATCTGGATATATTATGTTATTGGACTTGGCCCAATTGACCAGACCAACCAAATGATTAATCATACTTCAATAAAGACATGATATGTGAACTGCAAAAATATTAGCTGAATGGGAATAACACTGAAGAAAGAAATAAAGCCCAGAGGGTAAAAGATGGAAAAGATCAAGGTATAATATATCCAAATTGGAGGTGAGAAAATGATGTTATACTTTGGTGAGAAGATTAAGTTAGAAATGTAGGCTGAAATCTGAGAAGGGTTGGAGTAGAATAATAATATAAGGAAAATCAAAACGCTAAAATTCAGATTTTATGACTAAGTATTCTAGTTTTTATTTTTTAAAATATTTATTTATTTTTGTCATACTGAAGGGTTGAACCCAGGCCCTCACACATGCTTTGCAAGTGCTCTACCACTGAGCCACATTCCCAGACCATTTTTTACTTTTGAGACAGGTTCTCACTTAGTTACAATGGCTGCCTCTGGCCTTGAATTTATGATCCTCCTGCCTCCACCTCTCAAGATGCTGGGATTACATGTGTACACCTCCATGCCTGGCTTGGATTCTTGTTTTAATATTCCAAAATGTTTTTAAGATAATCCATTTTCTCCATATGGCCTTTCCAAGGGAGATCAGATGGAATTATTGAGACCAAATTAGAAATGTCTTCTTTTTGGAAACACTTTCTTCTAATATTATTTTGGGCTGGCATTTACAACAGTTGGTAGAGAGCTGCCCCACACTTTCTGAGGACCCAGGTTCAATCCCTAGCACTTCAAAAATGGCAGAAGGATGTGGCAGTCCACTCCCAAAGCAACTCCAAAACAGTCAGTCATTGAAAACCCTATGAGGGCCACCATGAGTTGGAACTGACTTGACAGTACCTAACAACAACCATATTATTTTATTCACTTAACAAGGGACGCTAAATATGAGTCCCAGAATTCTGATACCAACACAGAAAAGTTTTATCTTTCTTAATTTTTTGGTTTATAGTTATTTTTTGTTTGTTCATTTCTAGAAACTATAGAAATAAAGCTTATATTTGCATGGCTTGGGAGTAAATCACTGTTTTCATGTCACAGCTTTATAGCCACAAGAATCTGGAAAGCTTACATTTATATGAATTCTATATTTCCATGACCTTTCACTATGTATACTCTTACAGACAGCATATCCATTGTAATTTAAATTGCTATCTACTTATTAATTTAATGAATGTGCCTTGCTGAGACAGAAATGCAAGATTATGTCATTTTTTTTGTACCTTTAACTTTGACGTGCTAACTACATGACACAAAGTAGGAACTTAAAAAATAACTTTTGAAGGTAAGATTGAGCCAATGAATGAATAAAGCTGTCTTTGAGTTTTCATTTCAACTTCAACCTCCTTCTGAAAATAAGATGACTTCAATTAGCCCCGCAGAGGTCACGGCTGGTCTGAGAGACACAAACAAACTCTTTCCTTAAGTGACTTTCCTTTGCTTAAAAATAATTTTTGTTAATTGAAGGATAAATAATACTTTTTAATGTCATTCTCTTGGATAATCCACTGACATTGGAAATAAGCATTTTTCTAGAAACTGAACAAAAGAGCAAAAATACAAGCTCAAATTTCATAAAAATATTTAATGGGATAAAATACAAATTTAACAAAGAAAATGCAAGTAACTGATAATCCTTATCCACTTTTCCTTAAAATGTCTGCACAATTCTCATATATAAAGGCTTATTTAGAGATTCATAAATTGTAATTTAAAACGTTATCTCCTTATTCAGTATCTGCAGGCACTCAATGCATGTGAAAGCCAAGAGAAGACTACTTGCTTTAAAGATGATAACACTGTTGGAATGTTAATAGTGTAAAACTTTCTAAAGGAAAATTATTTCTTTACTGAACAAGGAAACTGTCAGATTGGCTTAGTCCATTTTGCACCTTTGTGGTAGGGAATCTCTGGGTTTAAATTACACCAGCTTCAGTCTTTGCTTTTCAATCCCTTAATCCTTAAGGAGCATAGGTTTCAGTTCAAGACAACTTCACACAGAACATAAGAAAGAACTGTGTGAGCCTATCTCAACTATGATGATCTTTTTTTCAGCTGTGATCTTTCACTTGCATCCCATAGTAAAAATGACTTTGAGGCAAAACAGTGTCAATTAATGCATTTTCAATGAAGGACTTTATTTCTACTGTGCTATTATGCAATGCATGAAAAGCAATAAATGCTTTCATGTAAGCCACTTGTATCTGTGGTTTTCATCACTATTTCACTGGGATCCTTCCCATTAGAGAACTTTCGTGAGGTGCCTAAGCTGAAATGGAAAGCAAAGCTGGCCTGGGAGGTTTTACATCTGGTAGCCTACCTCATTACTTAAACAGGCTACATAAAAAAAAAAAAAAAAAGAACGAAAGAAAGAAAAAGAAAAAAAAAAAGGAAAAAAGTTATACAGGTTGAACTGGGCCAATTATGCTCTGATCTAAGACATATATATTTGTCGATTACTTCCAGGTGTTTTGTTTTGTTTTTTAAAGAAACATGTTTTCTTGGTCTATAATTAATATTTTACTAGTGGAACTCTAACAAAATGTCACAAAACCACTCACCATTTCTCCATGCCATAAATGATAAGAACTAATCGTAACCATATTAAGATTCTTAAGTTTTTTAGCATTATCCTAGTTTGTGTCATAACTATTATTTAAAATTATAATATCCAGGTGCTGTATATGGTATGTGATCAAAGGAAATCAAAATGTAATGAGTTATAAGTTTTCTCCCTGAGGACTTAAACTGTACATAATGGGAGAGGGTGTGATTTATTTTTTGAGTCATTCTGGAAACAGTTATGAAAACCTTTAGTTAAATGCTGGTAACTGGAGTTATTGAATCAGCCAATATTTATCACTTTAGAGGATTACAAGACTACCTTCTCTGTAGGAGAAAGCTGAACTAAAATGTCTTTTTACATTATCAGGAAATATTGCTATCATACACTGATTTTTAATGAATATTTCTGGACTTCATATGACATATGCATAAACTCTCTCTGTCTCTGTCTCTGTCTCTCTCTCTCTCTCACACACACACACGCACACACACATACACCAAAAAAAAAAAAAAAATCAAGACTTCAAAATTGACCTTTAAAGATAACAAAAAGTGACACTTAATTTTTTTTTTTTGATGGTGATGAATGCATCCTCTAAATTACAATGAATAGCAGAGCTATATAATTTTATGGGAACATTTCTAATTTTTCTCACATTAACCTTGTGTTAAGAAATGCCGACAACTTTGAATCTCAGGACTAAATCCACTTCCCATTCTCCGCCATCAGTGAAAACGATCAGTTTTTCCCCTTTAAGCAAATTCAGTGAGGATGCTTCAGAACACTCTTTCTTTTATTCTTGATCTTCCTCAAATATTGTTTGACCTTAATCACTGTCTTCCAACAAGCTTAATGTGACATCACCTTGAAACAAAAACACACAGCTCTCAAGTCTGGCTCTGGAATGAAAAAGCCCTGATTATTAGTCCTCTGTGTGATCTTTTCAGATTGCACTGATGAGATGAAGTTTAATCTCGTTTCTCTCCTCTCCAGTACCACAAACCACAGGCAGTTTAAGGCAGCCTGAAAATCTCTTACATCTGGAAGAGCAATAATTCATGGGATTTCGCCTGACAGCCATGACAGGCAGCAGGGCAGCCAGAAACAACCGTCTCTTATGTTGTGCTATTTGCAAAAAATCAGAAGAGGAGGAGCCGGTGCAGGACCACATCCTTCTTTAGCATATGTTAGTGGAGAAAACCCTTTTATTTTCTGCCAGATGCTTCATGAATAGGTCCTAAATATTACATAGACAGTAGCTATCACTTGCAAACAAAATTCCTGGGTGTCTGCTAAGCTGCAGAGCATATGAAGGCCTATTGTCTGGCAAAGGGTCATGGTTAAATTTGCACAGATTTTTAAAAATAGATATTTCAGATTCTACATGTGATTTATAGGCATTTGCACACCCTGCTGTGCATGAATATGATACCATCTTCTGAGAAGGATTATTTCGTGAAATGTATATGGGATTTAGCTACAGTAACTTTTACTGGGCAGCTTAGTATGGCCAGCAAAGTGTAAGAATTTACTGCAGCACAGCTTGGGCTGTCAGGCTCAGGGTTGGTGTTTATGATTTCTGCAGAAGCAGAAATAAACAACTTCTCCTTAATGGCCTTCTTTATGTGTAGGCAGCAGTGGCCCTATCTGGTCTCACAACAGTAGCTGGTGCAGCAGTCTGTCCCATTTCATGTGGAACCAATGTCTGAAAATTTGCATTTCTGCTTTTCTGAGTTTTCTGTGGCAGGAGCCAGAAATGGGGAAATAGATTGCCAATGTTTGAATGGGTAGCATTCCACTCTACTGTTTTCAGTGCTATAAATACATTGTGGATAGAATGGTTCAATTTTAAGACTCTCACAGAGAGAAGAGAAGGAAACGGCTGGATTCATTTCCAGATTGTCCATTATCAATAAACCCTGTAAAAATACTCATCAAAGCAAATTTAAATGATTTCTCTGCGAGGCCTGTCTTCCCAAAGTGTGTGCTATAGTTAAGTCCCCTTTCAATATACATTTCAAGGCATCTTTAAGCAATAGTCAGAATGATCCAGGGCACAAGCACAAGCATTTTTGAATACATTAAAGATGAATTTTCCTATTTAGATGAAGATAAAAAAGTGATTATCAAAAAGTTTTCTGATGTAACAACACTTTTTAAAGTTCAAAAGAATGTCTACATACATTGTATATAGAAGCAGGCAGAAAATACATTTTTAAAAAACGAGACAACCGTTTCATGCCAAAGAAAAACAATTCCTTTGCCAAACTACACATTGTTAACTTAAAATGTGTTCCATGTGGAAATAGGAAGACTGATTTTAAGGAAAGGCTAGTGATCTGAAGTCAGCTGGCTTTGTGCCTGTCAACTACACATTTTGGCTTCTAGTTTTACAGCTAGAATTGGAAATATTTATTTCCCCTTTTAAGACCAGTTCTTTTCCTTTGACTAGTAAACCAGTGAATTTGCCTGTAAACATGCATATAGCAAAAAAGACTTCCAGGCAATACCCAAGGGAAGAATAATTTAAAATCTCTTGTAGGCAGCATATTATAGGTTGGAAAGATTGTATTTTATTCTGTTCTCATTTTGTCCAGCCCTTTTGCCAGCATTTTTGTATACTCATCACATTTTCTGGAAAGAAATTAAATTACTGAAGCCTTCGGCTCTTGAGTTTGAAAGCTTATGACCACAAGACAGACACATATTTGGAAGGCTTATAGCTGTACAGATGACAATACTTACCTATCACCACTGTTTAGAATTATCAACATCAACATGCCTGCATATAGCTGATTCCTGGTTTCTTTGAAGGAATCATTATATGGTGGTCTTATGCAGGGTGAAGATGGATTCTGAAAGGCAGCATGAATCCACAGCAATGAGCAGTCATTGGAAAGACTTGGCAAGGAGAATGATTCTTGATATTGTTTTTTTAAAAAATTACCTACTACTCATTTGCTGGCCATATCACACATATAATAATATAATAGCTTATATTATTATACATTATTATACATTTTTCAGCATTTGATCAAGGAAAACAAGAAATTATCCTTTATTTTCATATTGCTTTATGTAGTATGAAACACTAGGATTAAAACTTCAAGGGGATGTGGAAAATATACTGTATTTATTTCAGTTTCCCTTTCTAAAAGTCAAATCCAGAGGCTTTCAGTACCCGGATTTCAGTGAGTCTGAGTGAGCAAGGGCTATTTTATGCAACTCTAAGAGCAGAAAGCTCCGCCTTTTCACACATTCCCCTTTGCTGGAATACCCAAGTTTTATTTATGATTTTGGATTTTATTTCACAGCATTCCAGTTTAGTTTAGCATGATGTATTTAATAACCATGTCGACTGTCTTAATTACCCTATAAAGCAGGGTTCCATTGGCATTTGACCCTCCACGGCATTCCAGAGAAACTGCAGGACCATGATAATTACCAACCGCCTGTGAGAAAATTAAACAAAAAGACCCAACTTTTAAACCACCATTTTAAACGACCTATTACATCTCGGGAATAAATCATTGATGAAATAGCCTGCTTAACAGGAAAATAGCTATTCCATAGCAAAGAATTTCCCCTTGCATGATCATGAAGAGAATATTAAGTATTCTTCAGCTCAAAAGGTTAGATTTTATGTCTGTCCAATGCCTTTTAATGACACATTTTTGTGTAATTTTACTGTAATCAAAGCCTTTTCCGATAGAGGTTACAGACTGGATATTTTGTCAGTCTTAAACGTCTTGCTACCCATAGAATACTAAATGCAGTTAGATATGGCTACAGGGGGGAAATCTGTTTATAATTGAACAAAATTCAAATTAAGAGAAGATCTGTGAATACTTTTATTTCCCTTGATTAGCATAGCCATTTGGTACACATTTTGTAAAAAGTGCTAATCAATCACTTTGTGTGATATGATTGATTTATTAATTGCTGCCATGGTCCAAAAAATAGTGACCTGCTTTGAAGGTCTAAATGTCTGGATTAATTTGAAGTGGTGCCAATATGTCATAACTAATCATGATATATCTTTATATTCATTTCTATGTCGCAGCTCTATCTGAGGTCCAAGAAATAGAGAGCTTAAATTCTCTCTCCCCTCCACTCCCCGTCGACAAATACTTATTTCGTGAAAATTGATACCTTTACATACGTTTCTTATTATGATTCTCTGTGTGACATTACAGATACACTAGATAATTCCTTTCTGATCTCACTGTAATCCAATGATTAGAATCATCATTTGAAAAAAAGAATACAACTCAAGTAAAGAAATAGAAAAATTCTAAGCTTTTCATCTTTTTTTCAATCATTCTGACTTTTCTTTAAGAACAATAGGGTAAGCATATGTGCTTGGAGGTCACTTAAGGTCCATTTCCTGGTTTTTCATGCTGGTCCTTGTATTTCCTATTGGCAAATTGCCTGGAATCCAGGGAAGCTGGCCAATGGGTACAAAGAATAATTAGGCGAGCAAGTGCACTTTTTGGCAAGGATTTATGGCAGAAAAGACAAGTCTTAGGTTTGCAGTTAGGCATCCGGGTATCCCATATTCATTATTGTGCAATCTACAATAAATTACTCACTACCTCTAAGTTTTAGTTTTCTTGCTTGTGAAATGGAAATGATTGTAGATGTTTCACAGTTTGAGGGGAAAATTAAATAGGGTAATATATGAAAAATTCATCCCTTGATGCTTGGCTTATAATAGTTACTCAGTTTTTGTTGGATTTGATTTTTTTGGCTCTGCCCTTACCTGAGTTCACAGCAATAGGGCTAGTGCTTTGCTGACTGGTTTCTTATTGAAATCCACTCAAAAATTCTAAGGTTTAACACTGAAAAGAGATCACCAAGTAGCAAGGAGTAGCAGATTAAGTAGCCTTTATCTATTTCCTCTATGATTCATGCCACATACTCTGGTTAGCTGTGCCAATTCCCATTGGTACTGTCTTCATTGCTCTTCAAAATTTTGTCCCAAACTTAGACTATTCCTGTGATCCTTCTTAGTACAGCTGAAAAAGACTAGGATGATAAAAGAATTTTAAATTCTTATGAGAAAAAAAGAGAATAAGGAAAAAATTTTTTAAATTAATCAAATGACACTGTGTTCTTGAAGTAGAGATTTCTGACTGTCACAGTTATCCCTCACTAGCGTCTATCTAGTTCTAAATTCTAACCCCAAAGGGTTAGTATAGATGTGTCTCTGGCCTGCACTTCTGCACTTGAGACTGTCCATCAAAAGAACACATCTTCTGACAGAGTAGAACTGGGTTATTCAAGGGTTAAATCTTAGTCATGGCTCCTGCTTAGGTTTCTTGAGCTCAACTCAAGGTTTATGTTTAAAAGACAATCTCTTCCCAACAGACTGACCTCACAAATTATCTCATTTTTCAGGTAAGACAAAATGGGATTAGCTAGGTCAATAAAAGCTGCTCAACACAGTCTTTCCTAGAGTTGTAGCTACTATTAATGAAACTGAAATTTTATTTTTATTTTTGGCAGTGCCCTTGCACATGCTAGGCAAATACTCTACCACTAAGCAACATCCCAGCCTAAAACTACATTTTCTAAATGAGAACAAGTCTCAGTTTTGATCGTAATGCAAAATTACTCAGGTGAAGATGTGCTACATTGATTCAGGAGCTCCTGAAATCCATATTTCCTTAGGGTTCTCTCAAACTCTTATGTCATTGGAGTCTATATACCCAAAATGATTCATGAAGAAAATTCAGGGTGACTGAGGACATGGGTGAGAGAAACTATCACATCAATTTTACTAATTTCAAACAAAAATATATAATTTTATTTGAATTTGACTTCATATAAGCAAGCACATATTAGCATGATTGATATTAACAAAATGAGTCATAGATATTTTGACATCACAGAAGACATTGGATAAATATAATTTGTGCTTATTACTACTTGAAAACTATGAAGCTATGGAATTAGGTGTGCTAACATATCTTCATTATTAATGAATTAGTAATGAAGCATGTATGTTAGTATATCATGAATTATTTTTAAAAACTTTTGATGAGTGCACTTATGTATCATAGTTTTTATTTGAAATACTATACTTTGTGTTTTATAAATTTAAAGCCATTCTTTTTAGACAGATCTTTCAGGTTTCTTTCAGACTGTCACATGAGTGTATAACACAAGAAGTATGAAAACTAGAGCTGTGGGGATCATCTTTACCCAGTAAATCACAGTGCTTTTAGCAAATGGACCTCACTTTCTTAATCACAAGGTAAATAAGTATTTCACACTACCCATTTGGATTGCTTCCCTTTCCTGGTAGAAATGCTAATAAAATACCAGTTGTTTTTTAATGAAATGTGAAATATGAATCCAGGAATCTATGTTTACTACTAGGTGAAGAAAGTTCAATGTTAAAAAAGTTACAATGAACAAAGAAAGCTAAGAGAAAGTTGGAGAGTAGAATCCTTTTTCCTGGATCCATTTCCCAAGACCAACCTCATCTTTCCTGTGGGTGGTCTATATAAGCCAATTGGGTTTTCTTTTTGGTTGATTAAGATGAGTTCCTTGATCTCCTTGAAACCACAAAGGCAAAAACAGAAATCATTCTAACTGATACAGAGAAGCATCATGGCTTCTTTCATTTCTCACTCAAGTAGTATCCTAAATTTCTTTCCTGGGAGAACCTCAGTTATGGTTTTCTTTTTTAAAAAATTCAGAATCCCTTTCCTTTTCTTTCATAAAACTGTACCATTTGTCCTTGGCAAACTACCTCCCTCCTTATTCTCAGTCTACTCCATGTAGGTAAGGCTGATCTACCTTAAAGTGGAAGGGTCAGGGTGTGGTCCAGGGCTCAGTCACTGAGCCCATTTCATAGCCCTGACCAGGTCCTAAAGAAGATGTGATCTGGGCCATTAGGCATCAAATCCAGTTCTTTTATGAAACTGGAGAACAGGTACAGCTGCTTTCTTTGGGACTGCTAGCAATAAGGAAGAAGTGATGCTGGAGGTACAGTGGCACTCCCCATGGAATGCTAAGTAAAAATTCTCATATGGACCAAACCCTGGTCACATCATCTGAATCTCTGTATCTAGTGAGGCCACTAGTCCATTCCAACGCTCTTAATAGTCTTCTAGATTTGAAGTTCTGTGATACAATAAATAACCTCTACATTTTTATTGACTTAAGTTAGTTTGAATTTGGTTTCTGTCTATTGAAACCAAAATAGTCCTGAATAATAAACCCTTAGTATAACCAAGCTAAGTCCAAATACTCTTAAAATTCTTTTTGCTAAATACTTCCAGCAAGGGTTGACTTATGTGCCTGGAGTTTCATTCACCTCCAGGAACACATGTGATGTCAGTAATCACTAGATCAATAAACTTTCCCTGTGAACAAGGAAAGCTTGTGAATATTTCTTGCTTTTTTTATAAAATTCTGACCATGAATGCTTTAGGGATATTACTGAGGAATGATGGGAGATCTAAGGGTTTGATATTTAGATCTAAGTGTTTAGTACGGTGATTTCACTGACTCACTACCATCATAGGTAAAGCATCATAGAGAAAGGTGAGGCGATGTTTCCAGATCATTCATGTTGTCCCAACCTCTGCTGCAGTAATGGGATGAACTCAAATAAATCAACAGCAATAAATAAATGAGTAAATAAATGAATGAATAAATAATCTGATTAAATTCAGGCAAAGGAACTAATATATGAAAAATGCTCAGTGTCACTAAGCACTAGAAAATTGCTTTTGTTGCCTTGTTTTGGGATGAAATTCCTTAAACTGCATAGGCTGTTATTTCCATTCTTTGCCTTTAGCACTTTCACAGCTGTATTTTTGCATGAATTGGTGAATGAATGAATCAGTTCTCCTTGAAGCTGCTCTAAACCTGAGTTCACCTGCTACTCCTGTGACCATTGCTTCTCACCTATTTCCTTATGCACATTTAAGTTTTTACTCATCTTCTTTTTCAAGGGCAGTGATGTTTGGCTCCAAGTATACTGTGACAGCTTGCTTGAAACACAAAGATAAGCTTTAATCACAAGATAGGGGACAGAGATATCCAATAAGAAAAGATGACAAAGGAAATTGTCATAGAGATGGCAATAAGAATAAAATTGCCTCAGTGTCTACCATCTTCAATACCTTGTTTTTATAGCTGTTCTTTTTTTTTTTTTTTTTTTTTGCCATGTAACATCTGAATATCAACACCATCACCTCAAAAGGTGGGACATATTTTTGACATTTTGGTTCCCTGGTTTTCTTGAATAAAGAACACTAACATACAGACCATGCCACAAAATATCTTCATTCCTTCAGGGTCAGGATAGAGAGAGCCATATTTCTATAGAATCTATCTGCTGTTCTACATCTTTTTATGTTCTACGTCTAGTCAGAGAAACTATTCTTGACCAACTCATCATCAATATGGGAAAACTCAAACTTGATATACCTGTATGCCTTCATGATTGTGCATGAATGAAGTATCCTAGGTCTCTAGTCAGTGACTCGAATATATATGATTATTAATGCCCAAACTATGATTCCACTTGAATATAAAAATAAGTCTAGAGCACCTCCCAAGGGTAAAATATTATGTCATGTGCTGGAGATGTATTAGTTGTTGTTGTTAGGTGCCATTGAGTTGGTGTCCAATTCATAGAGACCCTATGTGCAACAGATAAAACACTTGTTGTCAGTGCTTCTCTGCTATTCATAAGGTTTTCAATGGCTGATTGTTTTTTGGGAGTGGATTGCCAGGTTCTTCTCCCAAACCTACAGCACGTGGTATTCCCAGGCTGAATCCTATCCAAATACTAACCAGGCCAGACATTGCCTATCTTATGAGATCTGATGGGATCAGACACCACGGTGGTATGGCTGCAGGCATATTAGTTGAAGAGGGCAATATTGTCATAGAAAGAGAAAGATGGCTTCAGATGAATCCTTGAATCTACAGAGTATTGAAATGCTATGATGGGCTCCAAGCTGTCCAGGCGGTCAGAGAAAGCTCATCAGACGATGTAACATTGAGGGATGAGGAGTGAGTTTAACACAAAGCAAGAGAAGGGCTTCACAAACATAGAGCACCTATACCCAAAGGGACAGGATAAGGGAATTACAAGTATCAGTTTGGCAAGAGCCTAGAGAAGCAAGAGGGAGCACAGCCCTCAGGGAGACCACAGAGATGGGAAGGAGCCAAACTTTGGAGAGCCTCGTAAGCCATGTTAAGAATGTTTTTAATTAAAATAGACTTGAGGAAAACTATACAGATTTGGAACAGATGCTGTCAAGAGAGGAGCAAAGAGATTGCCAGTGTTTGCGAAGGCCCAGCTGAGGTTGGACATTATAACAATGTAATGAAAGCAATCAGCACAGCTATTTAATTTTCCCCCATAACACTTAACAGCCTGGAAATAGGCATGCTGAATACAGGCAATGAGTGACTCAGAATTAGGAGTATGCTTGTCCTGTGCAAATATATTAAGGAAAAGCCGTTAAGGGTGTTGGTGTAAGCAGTGATCTCCAGACCAACTGTGAGATCCAGGTCATGCGAGAGAAGAGAGTATCAGAAAAGACATTCAGCATAATGGAAAACCGCCTTGGAAATCCTGACTTGTTCACTTCTAGGCCCCACCATTTCGGAATTGTTACTTCAAATAATTAGACTTAAAAGAGAATTTCTTATGTCATAATTTTTTGGGAAAAAAAAATCTAAGAAAATTGAAGAGCTTAGCCCAGGGACTGTCACTTAGTAGAAACTCAACAAACCTTAATTTGAAAAGGAGAAGGAAAAAACAGTTCCCTGAAGTGTTGAAGAGATTTGGAGAAAAACTATGAATGGACATGAGGTCTGGGGTAGCTGAACCTCCAACTTGGTAAGACTGAAGAAGTAGTAGAACTAGAAAGAATTCAACTAATAGATAGGTAACAACTTAATGAAGGGGTGGAGTGGAAGCCAAGTAGAGAAAAACCAGTAACCACAAGACAGCCTGTTTTGCAAGCCACCAATCATGTTAACAAAACATGTTAACCCATCATGTTAACAAAAGGTGAAGGAAAGCTATGAGGTCGGGATAAATATCCTCAGCCAAATGTCTCGAGGAAGGCATGTGGTAGGATCTACTCTTTATAGCTAGAACAGTTGTATCTGGGGACTTCATCCCCTAATTATTGGCTTTTTAGTTTTGAATCTTTAAGTTCTCCTACTCTTCTGACTGGGCTGGGATTTAGCTCAGTTGGTAGAGCATTGTGCTGCAGTCTCTGAGTTCAATTCCCAGCACCCCCAAAATGGGAGAAGGGCCTGGCAATCCACTCCCAGGGCAATCCCTAAACAGTCAGCCATTGAAAACCCTATGAGGGTCACTATGAGTCAGATATCGACTCGACGGCACCTAAAAACAACAACAAACTCTTCTGACTGTTTCTCATAATCAACCCATGTTTCCTCTCTCATAATGGACCTGTGGCTCTTGGTGTCCTTTTTGGTTGTGATCCTCATCTGCTTTGTGTTTAGCCCAAGGTTCTGAGCCTGCCTTCTCCAGGTGTGCTCTCTGTTTCCCATTGTCCAACTGCACTTTAAAATGGCAGCCAGAATCAAGATTCTCTGACTGAAGATTCAATTCTCACAAGGGCTTCCTGTTTATATATCCCACCCTGTTAAGCCTGTCCTGTCCTCATTTCTCCATCAACATGCAATGCATCAGCCTATCTTCTGCTGGTGTGTATTGTGCCAGGTGCTGGGTGAGAAGCTTTGTGACATTTGGTTTCCTCCCTTTGGATGACACACTGCCTTTGAGACTAAACAGACTCTTTGCTGTCTTCTCATGACCACTAACTCCTTTAGAACTTAATGCATTGCCCATGGATCTCTGCTTTTCTTCTTATACACTTACCCAGGAGATTTCTTTCATTTCTCACATATGTAAATATCACTTCTCCACAGATAATTCTTAGAGAAATTCTATTCCTGCTGCTGTACCTGTGCTCCAGCCTGCATTCCTGGGAAGTCACCACAAATAAATTAAAACCACAGTAGTGACTAGTAATTGTTCATTGCTACAGATTTTAAAACTCACTCTCAGGTAACTTCTCTTAAGGCCAAAATTGAATTTCTTTGCAGATAATGAATGATTTACATGTATTTCCATCTAGATTCTACAGGAAGGGATTATTATACTCTTTATAACATGCTATTTTTTTTTAAATTTTACTCTTGACCCTGTTCCCTCCTACCCCACATGAAAACTTTGGCTTTCAATTATCTTCTCTCTTTCCCTCCTACCCCACATGAAAACTTTGGCCTTCAATTATCTTCTCTCTTCTCAGTATCTTCAATTTCAACTTTCTCCCCTGGATTCCCTTCTTAGGTCCACAAGCATGTTCACCACATCCACTTCCACTACTAAAATGACCTCCTTCAACCTAGACTCCCTGGACAATATGGTCTCCTCTCTCCATTTCTCTGCACTTGCTTTCTTCCATTCATTACTTCTAATTCTCTCTTCATTACCATCAGGCTTCCACATTTATCCACTAATGAAGCTTATCTTTTACAAACCATTGGTGTAGCTGGGCATGGCAGTGGACGCTTATAATCCCAGCACTCTGGAGGCTAAGGCAGGAGAATGTCAAGTTTAAGGCCATCTTGGGCTTTATGGCTAGATCTTGTCTCTAAATAAATGAATATTAAAAATAAAAGTAATAGATAAATAAATAATAAAAACCATTGCTATACAATGGGTTTCCCACAAAGATAACTTCACCACTTTGGAATTTATACCTTCTAGGTCTAAAGAAGAGACAGGAAAAAATCTCTTCATGTGTACACTCTAATCCTTTTCTAACCAGGTTTTGGCCTAGCCTAGGTTTAACCTAGCTGATAGAGTACAATCTTAATTCAAAGAGAAAAGAATTCATTTAATTCTTAGCCTTTGAATTTCTACATTGAAGAGGTAAAGACAATTTGAGAAGTTTCTTTGGATGATTTTGATGAAATGAGATTATCAGCTCAGGTAGAGATTTTACAACTTCTCCTGGAATGTCCTACTATAGTATATCTCTTCATGGTAAACCTAATAATCCATTCAAAGTTTTCATTTTATTTATTTCTCTGCAACAATCTACACAGTTGAAAGTACTTCTTAAAATATCTTTTCTCTTTGGTTTACAAGACATCACTCTTTTATTTTACTCCTATGTCTCTAGTTTCTTTTATGGAATTTATTTTACTCCCTCTGCTTCTTTTTATTTATTTTTTTTCTTAAAAGCCAGCTTTCTACAGTGCTGTACCCAAAATTCTGTTCTCATTGGACACAACCTCCCTGGACAGCCTCACTTTGCACAGTACCAGGTGTATACATCCCACTGCCTGGCCGACATCTCCACCTGAATATACCAGAGGGATCTTAAACCAAGTATGTACAAATTTCAGTATCTAAATCCTTAGCTTTGTTCTTCCTCTAGTTCCAAAGTGAATTTGGGAATACTGCAAATGGAAATAAAGGCAATGGTAGGTTTTTCTGCCTTACAACAATGCGTTCTTTCCATAGCCACTCAGGCTAAAAATTGAAGTCAATTTTCACTCATCTATAACTCCATACACAAAATATTTCAAAGTTCTATTTGTTCTACATCTGGATATCTCTATTTGGTTCTTGGCTTTTGAATTTTGACTGTATTATATTACACGCTATTTTTACCATTTGGTGTATGACACTTTCTTTCCTTTTACCTATACTGTATGATTCTGCTTAATCAAGATTATTTTATTAAACCTATCTCCAAAAATCTCAAGTTTATTTTCTGTTCAAATTATTTGTGTGTTATAGATCACCTTGGGTCTTTCATTCTGGTGTTGAAGCACAGTAAAAGGAAAGAAGGCAGAACCATTCCTTGGGCTTTAAAGTGTTGCATGAAAGTGGTTAATGGTCTTTTTACTCACATTTCTTGGGCCAAAGAAAATCGCAAGATCAAACTTTACTTCAGCGAGGCAGAAATTATAATTATTTTTCAGAGACACAATTGCTAAGGGTACTTTTGATAGAGATGCATCTAGTAGGAAAAGGCAATGAAAAGCTTGAATAAATACTGTAATCTCCAGCAGTTTCCATTCTAAAATGATCCTAATGATTGCATCTTTTATTCCCATGAAATTCTACCTACTGCCTTAGGTGATCTCATGTGCCCTGTGCCTTTGACAATCATATGAACTTTGAAGATGCTCAAATTCTTCTCTAAGTCAGATACTTCATGCCAGCTTCACACATCTACTCCAAACACTACCAGCAAGTCTATATAGATATCTCACAGGTAGTTAAATTTCCGTAAGTCTCAAATTGAGCATACATTTTTTCCCAAATCCGTTTTACATCTGATCTTTTCTCTCTTATTTTGTTCTTTTGTTCTTTGATTTCTTTTGATCATGTCATTTTGAGGTTGAACCCAGGGCCTCAGACATACTTTGCAAGTGCTCTCCCACTGGGCTGTACCCCAGTCCATTTTTTAAAATTACTTTTTATTTTAAGCAAGGGTCTCGCTGCTAAATTCTGTAGGCTGCCTCTGGTCTCAAACTCAATAACCTCCTGCCTCCCCCTCCCCAATTTCTGGAACTTACAGGTGTGAGTCACCACACCTGTCAGCCCCATGATATTTTAATTGTGTTGTTTAACTGTCCCTTCCTCCTCTCACCTCATGTCCACATAACAGTGAACTTGTTGAAGTTAAGACCATGTTTCTAATTCTTCCTCCTTGGTGAATTATTTCTATATTATTTCTGTTTCTCTTGCTTTATGCCTACTTCATACCAAGTATTCAGTAAATGCATCCTTGTTTAAATGATGTGAGCAGCCTTCTAAACAGTTTGCATCTATTTACTTTTCCTTCAGTTTATTTTTCACAACAGCACTCTCTTTTCTGAAACTCAGAACACATTTAAAGATTTCCTTTGTCTATATTGTAAAAGGCAGATTCCTTTAAAAATGTAATTTTCATTCCTATATGGCCTGAGCTTCATTTTTTTGTTTGTTTCATTTCTCACACTTTGCTTATCTCCCTAGTCCTCTCATCTATGACGAATATGTACGAAGACCCCTAGGGGATCCTGAAACTTTGAATAATTGTGTTGTTAGGTGCCATCGAGTGGTGTCCGACTCATAGCAACCCTCATAGGGTATCCAATGGCTGATCGTATCAGAACTGCTTTGGGAATGGATTGCTATATCTTTCTTCTCTTTTTGCAGTGCTGGGGATCAAACCTGGGTCCTCAGAGAGTGCAGAGCAGCGCTCTACCAACTGAGCTAAACCCCACAACCTCATATATATACATATTTGTTGTTAGGTGCCCTCAAGTTGGTATCCAGCCCATACCGACCCTATGTACAACAGGCGAAACACTGTTGTCAGTGCTTCTCTGCTGTGCATAGGGTTTTCAATGGAGCATTGATATTTGGGAGTGGGTTGCAGGGGCCATTTCCCAAGCCTACAGCACCTGGTGTTCCCAGGTGGTCTCCCATCCAAGTATTAACCAGGCTTGACCCTGTTTAGCTTCTGGGATCGGACGGGATCAGATACCACAGGGCTATAGCTGCAGGTGTTTATATATGTGTGTATACACACACACACACACACACACACACACACACACACACATATATATATATACATGCATATATATACATATATATGTTGTTGTTGTTGTTAGGTGCCGTCGAGTCAGTATCCAACTCATAGGGACCCTCTGTACAACAGGGGAAGCACTATCGTCAGTGCTTCTCTGGTGTTCATAGGGTTTTCAATGGCAGATTGATTTTTGGGAGGGGGTTGCCAG
Source organism: Pedetes capensis (assembly GCA_007922755.1). NCBI lineage: Eukaryota > Metazoa > Chordata > Mammalia > Rodentia > Pedetidae > Pedetes > Pedetes capensis. Next base: position 67,387 of record VMDO01008438.1, read on the forward strand.
GTCCTTCTCCCAAGCCTACAGCTTCTGGTGTTCCCAGGCGGTCTCCCATCCAGGTACTAACTAGGCCCGACCCTCCTTAGCTTCCGAGATCTGATGGGATCGGATGCCACAGGGCTACAGCTGCAGGCATACATATATATATATATACACACATATATATGTGTGTGTTGTTGCTACAGCTGCAGGCATACATATATATATACACACATATATGTGTGTGTGTGTGTTGTTGTTGTTGTTAGCAGCTGTAGCCCTGTGGCATCCGATCCCGTCAGATCTCGGAAGCTAAGCAGGGTCAGGCCTGGCTAGTACCTGGATGGGAGACCGCCTGGGAACACCAGAAGCTGTAGGCTTGGGAGAAGGACCTGGCAACCCCCTCCCAAAAATCAATCTGCCATTGAAAACCCTATGAACACCAGAGAAGCACTGACGATAGTGTTTCCCCTGTTGTACAGAGAGGGTCGTTATGAGTCGGATACCGACTTGACGGCACCTAACAACAACAACAACATATGTGTGTGTGTATATATAATACATATATACACGTATATATGTGTATATATGTTTGTATATATGTATATATGTTGGGGATTTTTAAAATTATATTTCTCAACTAGGGTCCCTCATAATAGCCTGGGGGGCTGACCCCTAGTTGACCCCAGGGCTCATCCCACTCACTCACACTAGCCCCTCCCATCGAGTGAGCAAAGATGGCCCCCGGCCAGCTTGACCTGCCCTAACCACCCTAATTTTGATTGGCTTCCCTCACCACTTTCAGGTAATAACTGTCCCCACCTGGCAGGTATGTCAGTTTACCCGCTGTACCTGTCAGGTGTGTGCTCTGATTGGCTGAATCCCACCATGTGACCCTTCCAGGACCCTATAAAAGCAGGGCTCCTGGACCCCATCTTCACCCTACTGAACCTCATTTGATCCTCACCTCTCTGACCGTCTCCTGAACTTCATCACCTGGACCAGCGCTCCCTACTCCAGCAAGACCTTCTAGCAAGCCGGCAACATCAAGCCCAGGGGCCCCGAAGAGCCAAAGGCATCTAGCAAGCCACGAAGAGCCTCCCAATTCCTCCCATCCTTGGGAAGGAGGGAGGTAAAGAAGGCGAGCCACGAGAGTCAAGACCATGAGACCTCCACGGAACATCAGCGGCTGTGGCTGTGTCTTTAAGGCTGAGCTGTACCAGCACTTATCCTGCAGCATTTCATGCTGCAGGCCTAGAGCCAGCACTTAAAGGGATAGAGCTCTGCTCTATAGGGGCTGCTTGCTCCTTGCTCTCCACCAGGGGAGCATCCCAATAAACCTTACCTACCCTTGTTTAACTACCAGAAGGTCTCCAGAGGTCCTTCTTTCCCGACACTGACCACATTGTTATGTTCAGGGTTTGGCCCTAATCTTAGCTGGGCTAGAGCTGAAACCCCAACACACACACACACACACACACACACACACACACACACACACACATATATATATGTATATATATATGTATATATATGTGTATGTGTGTATATATATATACACATACATATACAAACATATATGTTGTGGGTTCGTAAAAAGGACCCCCTGACCAGGGTCTCTCTGACCAGCCTGGGGTACCAAACTGTGGGTGACCGCTGGCCTACATTCTAGTCACTCATTCCTCCCCCTCCCATCAAGTGATCAAAGATGGCCCCTGAGCAGCTGAACTGTTGTACCAGTCAGGGAATGCAAGCTGATTGGCTGCTCCAGTACCCACCCCCTTCTCAGAGCCTATATAAACAGGCCCCTGGACACCACTTTCATCCCTGCTGTTCTGCACCTGCTATCTGCACCATCACCTTGACCCAGTTCTCCCCAATCCTGTGGCAGACTACAATGAAGCTGACATGTCAAGCCCAGGGGCTCTGAAGTGCTGAAGGCAACCAGCAAGGCACGAAGCACCCTCCAATTCCTCCCAAACCTGGGAAGAGGAGGGTAGAGAAACAAATCTGCAAGACTCAAAACCTATGGACCTCTAGTGTCTTCCAGATACCATCAGAGCTGTAGCATTGATAGTTGTAACATCATTAAATCAGCAGCATCTCATGCTGCTGGCCTTGAGCTATCACTTGTATAGAGCTGTTAGATAGTTTTTCCTCCCTGGGGGAGCAAACTAATAAATGTTCCTGTTCCTTTTTTCTATAGAAGGTCTCCTGAGGTCCTTCTTTGGTGCTTCTGGCCAAGCTCCCATCCTGATCCTGACGGTTCCCAATACCCATCTGCTGCCAGGGCAAGGCTCTCACCCAAGCTGGACCTGAGCCCAATCCCAGCACATACAGCCTGCAACCATACTATTGTGGCATCCAATCCCATCAGATTTTGGAAACTAAGCAGGATCAGGCCTGGTTAGTGCTTGAATAGGAGACCACCTGGGAACACCAGGTGACCAGGCTTGGGGGACTGACTCAGCATCCCACTCCCCAAAAAACAGTCAGCCATTGAAAATCCTATGAATAGCAGAAAAGCACAACAATGTTTCACCTTTTGTATATAGGGTCATGAAGAGTCCAACACCCACCAATAGCACCTAACAATAATAACAACACATACATATATATTGTTGTTGTGAGGTGCCGTAGAGTCGGTATCTGACTCATAGCGACCCTCTTACAACAGGGGAAACACTATTGCCAGCGCTTCTCTGCTGTTCATAGGGTTTTCAATGGCAGATTGATTTTTGGGAGGGGGTTTCCAGGTCCTTCTCCCAAGCCTACAGCTTCTGGTGTTCCCAGGTGGTCTCCCATCCAGGTACTAACCAGGCCCGACCCTGCTTAGCTCCCGAGATCTGACGGGATCGGATACCACAGGGCTACAGCTGCAAGCTACATATACATATATATATATATATATATATATATATATATATGCATATATATGTGTGTGTGTGTATGTGTGTATAAATATATACACACATATATATTACATACATACATACATATATATATATATATATATATATATATATATATATATATATACATGCACTTTATCCTATACACACACAAACTTATGATAAAATTTTATTTGAAAATTAGGCACTGTAAGAGAATAGCATCAGTAGAGCTGGGAATAGTGATGCATGTCTGTGATCATACCACTTGGGAGTTTGAGGCCAGCCTGGGCTACAGAGTAAGTCCCTGTCTCAAATAAATAAACAAATAAAATAAACAAAAAAGAGATTAGCAGCAACTAATAATAAAATAGAGAAAATACAATAATATACTATAATAAAATTATGCAAGTATAACTTCTGTTCTTCCTCAAAATATCTCCCTGTACAATACTCACTGATCTTATTATGATGACATGAGATGATATAATGCCTACATGATATGATGATATGAGGTGAAAGATATAGCATTGTGAGGTAACATTGGGCTAATGTTGACTTTCTGTTGATCCTGGATCAACCTATGATGGTATGGATGGTTGGATGTTAGAAGGAGATGATGTCAGTGGTTGAGGATTCTTGACAGTTTTTGTGTTGAAAGCTTTTGGAAACTTTATTATCTGAAGTTGTCTTTTTTCTTTTTAAATCATGAAACCATTACTGTACATACTATAATCCTTCTGTAACCATGTGGGTGATTTTAATGTTGCGTTCCATCTGAGCATTTTTATGTTTTGAGTTCAAATATTTTCCTGGTCTATGTAGGCACGTTTTACTTGCAGTAAATGGTATCACTGATTTCAAGGGATCCTTTGCTGAAATCTTCATATAGGCTTAATGTTTTCTGGTGAAAAATGTTGCCACTAATCAGAACACATTTTCTATTCCCATCTTCCTTCTACAAATTTAATATTTTCTCCATGTTAACTAAGTACTTTCATACACTATGGCTATAAATTTGGATACTGAGATGCAATAGGAAAACTAGCAATGTTGTATCATCTACTACTACAATTGTTGGATCTTAGCTGGAATCCTCAGCCAAGAAGGGATGCGATGCTTGGGTGCCACAAAGAAACCAAAGCATCCTTGAGGAGCTGAAGGCAGGTCTGATGTGCTTTATTCCCAAGTGTTCATCTCCATTCCCTCCATGATATCACTGCCCATGGTTATTGCCCTCTAGGTGCCCCATTGCCTCTCCATGCCCTCCAGTTCTCTCTGTGGCCTATCATTTCTGCTTGTCTCATCCTCTCCTGGGACACCTCTCCTCTCACCAGTGCTTATGAAGGGGCTTGTAGGCTTTTACACAATAGTGGCCAATTGCCAGCTCATGGTCCAATCATGTCACAGTCATATAGAGTATACATCCAGAAGTTTACATAAGAGTATGTGTGCATGCAGGCAGTTACACAAACATGATTCAGCATGAATAAAGCACATGTATTAGTTGGGGACACATGTATCATGTCATCAGTATCCCATGATCTCTGCTGTAGGGATAAATGTGGGGTGCAGAGAGGAAAAGAAATGGCTTGAAGCCTATCTCATCTGTATTGAGGCCTGAGGTTCATTCAGGACCTTTGTGTGACTTGCTGTGGCACACCTGGCTTGAGGCCACAAGGTCTGAGACTGCACCAACAATATGGCCCCTGTCCAGCATAACTGGGACGTGTCCCGCTTTTCGACCCTCACTCTCTGATGAGTCATATCCTATCACCCGACTAGCCACTAAGGGAAGGCCTAGGATTGGCTACCCCCTGCCTCCTTCTCACCTATCAAATAAGCATCTGAGTTTTACCTAATTTGCATCTCTCCCCCATCATTGGCCATCTCGAAACAAAGCCCTGAGTTCTGATTGGTCCTAAAGGGTATAAAAGGAGAGTTCCCTCACCACTTGCTCTCTTGCTGTGGAACCAGCTCTTGCTACTACAAGGAAGACAGACGACTGCAAGCAAAAGGAGAAGACCACGAGAGACACCAGAAAACTTCCACAGAGAGTATGGGAGCAGCTACCGGACCAGTGCTGGAGGCCCACCCGAGCAGACCACCATCATGGAGAGCTGCACTTAGAGCTGTATACCACTTAACCCTCAGAGCTGTTGTGACACTTTAAAACTGCAGCACTTTTAAGTGCTGTATGATAAAGAGCTGTGCATTTAAGAGACCTCTTGAGGTGTCTCTGTGTTGCACTCACCCAGTTCCCATGGGTTCCCTGTTGGGAATAGTGGTTATATGTGAGTTTCCTCCTCCACTATCTGGGCCAAGAGAGATAAAGACACCAAAGTGGTGAGCCCCACACTCTGCCAGTTTATATTTTAATTATCATTTGGGTATACATGACCTGGCTCAACAAGTAGGAATTTATGTTTCCTTCTTTATAATTTCATGGATGGAAGATTTGTTTTTACTGGAGAGCTTCATGATCTCAGAGTACATTATTTTCTTGTCTTCATTAAATTGAGAATTTTCATCATTTTCACTTGAAAAATATGGCTTCTGTTTGGCATATCTGAATTGTTATCCTCTGTAGTTTGGGGCCATTATTAAATAAAATTAGTGTTACTTAAACATATGCACTGTGATAACAGCAAATTCCATCTAATAACTGAGATGACTATTGATTAATTAATGGGAAGGTAGTGTATACAGTGTGGATACTTTGGACAAAGGATTAAGTCCTGTCCTTAGTAAGACAGAGTAGAGCTACTTGAGGCTTTATCACACTACTCAAAACAGTGTATAATTTAGAATTTATGAACTGTTTATATACAGAATTTTGCATTTAATATTTTTGGATTTCTATTGATGGTGTGTAACAATAACATTAATGCTGTGTAACTGAAACCACCAAAAATTATCCTGCAAGCAAAAGAAAACCACCATATTTCCCAAGTGTTCTATTTTTCTGCATTTTCCTATTTTCTTTGCCTTAACCAACTTAAAACCACCTGTCCACCTCTATTTTACCCCTCTATCTCATGTCAATGTGCCTTTTCAAAATCAAATACCAAGTAATCTAAAAAAAGTCACCCTGAATGTTTCCCTTGATAACCAGACAAAATTAATTTTGGTGTCATTTTGCATTTCCCCATTCAATCACATCCTTAATACTATGTTTACAGTTTTCTATGTGATACCACTTTTATTTCCTTGCAAGTTTCCTCCACTAGAAAATGAACTTCTTGATTTTCGTAGATTAGGTCTTATAATCTTTATAATCAACTGTACCTGGGGTATTGGGAGTAAACAGAAAACTGACCATTTGCATAAAAGAAAATTTTGTCTGTCACTGAAGCACAATATTCTGTCTTTGACACATGAAGTAGGAACTCTGGAGCGACTTGATGTTCAGGAGGCTTCTACTATGTGGTTTTTAATTTTTTTTTGTTTGTTTGTTTGAGAATGAAGGCACTGGAAAGGGTTGAGGAGCTGAGTATAACCCTGGAAGTCCAAAACAGGTACAATATACAAAATGTTACCTACAATAGAAATCTGCATGAGCATAAGTTGTTCAGTTACAATTAGGTGTTATGAGCTTATGGGAAAGTCTCCATTAACATGGTTGTGAAGGTTTTTGGTAATGGAGTTCTACCTTGGATGCAAGATGAAAAATATGAGATAATACAAGGAGCAAGAATTGGAGATTGGTAAATTCAATATATTTAAGGACTAGTAAATTACACCTGAAGCTCCAGAGAATTTTAAAGATGAGTCCACTTGAGAATAGAAGTAGGTGTGTCCTTTTGACAGTGAATTGCGAGACCGTCAAACAATCTTTTTCAAGGAGACTATATTAATAAGAAGTAAACTACCTGGCACATACTTGTAAGCCCAGAGACTTGGGAGGCAGAGGCAAGACGATTGCAAGTTGGAGACCAGAGGCAGTCTTCATAATTTAGTGAGTCCCTGTCTCAAAAAATAAAACTATTGGCTGGGGATGCAGCTCAGTGGTACAGCACTTGTAAAGAATGCAAGCGTGAGGCCCTGGGTTCAAACCCAAGTACACACACACACACACACACACACACACACACACACACACACACACAAAGAAGTAAACCAAACCTCTGAGCATTGCTACTTATGTCCTGCTACTTATGTCTTTTTGTACTAGTATCACTCATAACAATACACAAAAGATAAAATTTACTCTAACTTGGTGAAATATACTCTCTGTCTCTGTCTCTGTCTCTGTCTCTCTCTCCATATATATATATATATATATATATATATATATATATATATATATATACATATATATATACATATCCATATAAATTTCTATGACTATAAAATCGTACAACTTTGACTCCCTAAGACAAGCAAATCTCCTTTGAAGTTTTCTTCAAGTAATTTCTGTTATTGCTATAATTGTCTTTATAATATTCATTTAGTGACTTATTTGCTTATAAAAAATTACAGGTGTTTGACAACAATCATGAATAATTAGAGAATGTAATAATTATCAATTTTAGACTTAAAAACAATCTAAATTCCATTAATAGATTCAGGTAGCAATTATAATTTGAAATAGCACCAATTAAAATACTTAGCATTACTTAATAATCAATATATATTATAATATGAAAGTGCAGCAATTTCCCAGAACAGCACTGACTTTTAGATATAGAGCTAATACATTAAAAGCAATTATAATAAACACCATGGGACTTTAAATAATTCTTTTATTGTAGATAATTTGTATACTGAGTAGAGTGTTGCAAATTATACTTAGTTGTCAATAATAGAAAGCAAAGCAATGTTGATCAGAGCCTCCCTGACATAACATAGGAAGTTAAGAATTTAATAGGGGAAATGATGAGTTTGTTGTTTTTATTCCTAGTACTTTTCTTCTTCCAAAATTCCTATGTACTGTGATAGATGTGATTTGTGATGCATTTTGAGGGAATTTTTTGATGGAGTGATCAGAAAGAGAGAGGGTGGTTATTTGAATATATAAAGTTATTACAGGAAAGAGGTTTAGAAGTGGAGTGGTTATTGTGTTATGACCCATCATGCACCATGGAAGGCAAGGTTTAACCTACCTCAGGTTTTCTTACTCTAAATTTCCCTTTCTTCCACATACTCCAAGTTGTATAAAGGATCAATAACTGGCACATCAATTATTTTCAGAACAGACAATATCATATGACCAAGATAATATTTGTGCATTTGAATTGCTTATTGGAGATATTTTGCTATAACTAGATCAAGGACGCATCAAAATTATGCACACACATTATCTAAAATTACCAGACTAGGTTTATTTCAAATTTAAAATATAGCAAATTTATTTATTATTTTCCTTTTTCTACACTCTTATTCTAAAAATGTAGTATCATCACATAAAGCTAAATTTGATAATCCAGGTAAAATTTGAGGTCCATTAAATAAAAAAAACTTATGAAATTATAAAAGTCAATGCTTGGCACAGTGGAGCATGCCTGTAATCTCAGCAACTCAGGAGGCTGAGGCAGGAGCATCACAAATTCAAGGCCAGAAACAATCTGCAAAACTTAGTGAGACTCTGTCTCAAGATAAAAAATAAAAAAATAGGCTGGAAGTGCAGGCCAGTGGTAGAGTAAGGCCCTGGGTTCAGCCTTCTAATACCAAAAAAAGAAAGAAAGAAGTATAAAAATTTTCCTTAGAGTCGTCTTGTATTGGAATTCTAACATATCTTCTGAAATAGAAGCACAAACAATTTATAAGTTCATTTATCTTATTATTTGCTATGGATATTTGTTATGGTCAGGCAGAGAAGAGATGCTTTACATACCAATAAATAAACACAAAAAACAAACTGTATACTTGATTTCAGCTAATGTTCCTTCTTATTTCCTTTGCCTAACAAGAACTTCTACTTTCAGATTAAGGAACTATTATGAAAGTTTGTGAATTGGCCTTCTGTAATGAACATGAAGAGTAACAAATATGTACTACATAACTAATAAACTTGAAATTCAGAATTTCTCAGGAATTACTGAGAAATTTTATGAAACATAGCATCCTGAATACAGTGTTATTTAGGGTAAATTGGCCAAAGTTCCAGGACAAATGGATACAAAATGGACAATGGCTCAATGAGGTACAATGAGGGAATGTACCGCCTCTCACATAAGCGCTCTCTTCTAAATAGTAAGTGAGATGTCAGACCCCTTCCCTTTGTGTCTGTGCCATCACCTGGGCTCTCACTATCATTACCTGCTTCCTACTGGAGGCAGAAGAACAAGACTATGGAAGACATATTTGTGTTTTATAAGTGGTGGCCCAGAGGTAGGAGATGGCCCTCTGCTTACTTGCTATGGGCTAGAAATAAAACAGAACTGTGCCTTGCTTCAAGAGAGGATAAAAAATATAACCTCTGGGAAGAAGCTGCTGTCCAGTGATAACTGCTCATATATGAGGAAGAGAAAAGTAGATTTCAAGGAACAACTAGCATTCTGCTACATCTACCTTACATCTTTGAATTCAGCCTTTGATTTTAAGAATATTCAATAATCCTCATTTGGCAATTTACTTAATCTCAATGAATTTCTATTTTCAGGTCAGGTTTTCAACATTTGCGATTCTTTCATTGCTCTAGTGGATGTGTTCTATCAATAAATAGCAAATAAATTTGGCATAGTTAGGGATCTCAACTGATTTCATTAAGAAATTATTTAACTTCTCCTTGAGGATAAAATGGTGACTTTGATGAACTTCTATATGGTAAATGCTTTCCTGGACACTAGAATTCAGTAGTGAACAAGGAAGACACAGAGCTTATATTCTAGTGGGGAGACTAATGATAATCAAATAAGAAAACATAAATAAACACAACCAGATAGTGGTAAGTGCTAAAATAGGAATGGAAAGCAACACTGGGGGCTGGTCAGAGAGAACTTTCCAGACAGGTCACTTTACACCAGAATGTGAGTGGTGTCAACCATGCAATGTTTAAGTGGAAATTCTCCTGGCAGTGTGGATGGCAAATATAAAGTCTTTGCTATAGGTTTGAGCTGGGGGCAATTATCAGAGGTCGCCATGGACAGTGGGATGAAGCATAATGTTTCAGGGGTATAAGAGAGAATCAGAGAGCTAGGCAGAGGCCTGCTTTGGAGACCATATACTAATACTCAATTTGAAATAAGAAATCACTTGTGGGTTTTAAGCAGGAGATTGGTATATTCTAATGTAAATTTAAATTGCTCTCCCATATAGAACAATAGGGGAAATCAAGAGTAGATACAGTGAGAAGAATAAATACATAAAGGCATTCAGCATGTGCACCTCACCCATATATGGACAATTGAGAAAGCTTCACTGGAGGAGGCAAAAATGAACTTGAGATTAAGTTGCACCTTGAGGTTGGTAGATCTGCTGAAGGAGCAGAGCAGGAGACAGCAAAGAGAGTGTGAAAACTCATAAATCATTCTATGGCAGAAGATGAGGCCCAGGGGCATTATCAGAAGCACAATCATGAAGGTCTTTTGTATTATGTTATGGTATTTGGGTTTGCTCTTCAAAATAATTGAGCCATGGGAGGCCCTAAGCAGAGGTGCAGCATGATCAAATTTGTCTTTTAGAATAAATTGTCCTAAACGCCGAGGGAAAATGGATGGAGTTGGTACAAAAATAAGAGTAGTTGTATACTAAGACCAGGGGTGTACAAGTAGAAATATTAAATATCAGTGGGAAGAAAAGATGTCCTGGAAATTTTCCAGTTGTCTGCCTATTGTTGCTATTCTCAAAGATAGACAATACAGGAAGAGCAGCAAGCTTGAGTTAGGGGGAGGAAGAAGGGCTGTGGAGGAGAATCTGCAGATGTATGAAATCTTATTTCAAACAAGGGATCAGCTTCCAGTTGGGTGCTTTGGTGCATGCCTGTAATCCTAGCCACTGGGGAGGGTGGGGCAGGAAGTTCTAGGCCAGAGATGGCAGATTTGAACCTGTCTCAAATAATAAAAAGGAGGCCGAGTGTGCAGCTCAGGGGTTGAGCATTTTCCTAACATGCATCAAGCCCAGGGATTGCTCTCCAGCCTGGTAAAAATAAACAAACAAATAAGCAAGCAAGCAAACAAGCAAAAACCAAACTTCCAGAAACAAATAATAATGTCATAATTGAAAGTTCATGCAAATTAAAAACTATTGAATTGTTTCTCACAACTGGAAATTTAAATGTATACTAGAGGGTCAAGTAGTTAAAAATGTATTTAGTTAAAAAAAGAACATTTCCTAACAATATTTACAAAGATGCATCAACTAGCTAGGTAATGAAGCTATTTGTTCAACATTTTGTTATCAATTTATATTAGTATTTGAATAAATAATCCTATAGATGATCAGACAGGGATTTAGCTCAGTTGGGAGAGCGCTGCTCTGTAGTCTCTTAGGTCCTGAGTTCGATTCCCAGCACCACACAAATGGGAGAAGGACATGGCAATCCACTCCCACAGCAATCCTGAAACAATCAGCCATTGAAAATGCTATGAGGGTCGCTATGAGTCAGACACGACTCAACAGTATCTAACAACAACAACAATAGATGATTATTTTATTTATTAAATACATTATGTGTAGACAAAGTGCTAAATAATTTGCACATTAATTTTCTCATTTAATCTTTTTAACAGTCCTGTCAACAAGAAAAACTATCATGTCCATCTATTGGATAATAATGTTGAAGCTTAGTAGAGAGGTTATATCATTTGTTCATGGTTACCAGCTAACACCAGTACCATATGGGAAGGGCAGGAATCCTTCTCCTATTTTGAACTATAACATAACACAGTCTCTATCACATTTTTTATCAATATAATATAGTGATTCATGTAAATGTCTTCTTGGAGGCCCTTATTCTATGAAAGTATATATTTGAAACCAAGCTATTAGCAATGGAATAAGAAAAAAAGTAGAATTGCTCTTTTATTTAAGTGAACTTGACATTGTTTTAGTTAGATGAAGCCACTAACAGAAGTATAAGTCATCAGAATTGATTTCTCTGGTGGAAACAACCAGGGTTTTGGAATCAGTAGGCCTGGATTCGATCCTATTTCAGCCCTTCCTTCTTTCCTTCCTTCCTTCCTTCCTTCCCTCCTTCCTTCCTCTTTCTTTCTTTCTTTCTTTCTTTCTTTCTTTCTTTCTTTCTTTTTCTTTCTTTCGTTTCTTTCTTTCCTTCTTTCCTTCTTTTATTCTTTCTTTCTTGTTTCTTTTTCTTTCCAATATTGTGGGATTGAAATTATGGCCTCATATGTGCTAGGCATGTGCTCTACCACTGAGCCACTCCCCTAGCTCCTTATTTATCTATCTATCTATTTATTTATTTTTATCTTGAGACAGTGTCTCCTTATATTACACAGGCTGTCTCTCATCTGAAACTCGAGATCCTCTTTCTTTAGCCTTCCAAGTTGCTTGGACTACAGGTGTTGGTAAGGAGCTGAGCTTCCAGCAAGTTTCTTTTCCTCTCAAACGTCACATTTGTCCAGTGAGGGCTGTAACTCAGTGCTGAGCGCAGAGTAGGAATTCAGCAAACATTGTCATATGCTATTATATTTCATGCATATCAAGTGGAGTTAGAAGGAGAAATGTTAAACTTGTGTTTTCTCCTCAAAAATGAATCTAGCAAACTGGTTGCAAAATTTCCTTTTTTCCTTTCTGCTTAAATCAAGATAAAGTATCCTCTTTTCTGGTTTAGTAACTTTCCAGCCTTCTGTTTGTCCCTCCCCTGACCCCGTGAAACAATTTCAAATTAATCGAGGAATGACTGGATGTACTTTTAGAGTCCAGGGCTGCTTGTGCCAGGGAATGGAACCTCCCATCCTGTGTTATGCTCATCCCCAGCTCTTTCTTGCTCTCCGCTTGGCTTTTTACCCTTCTCTCCCATGTGTTGGCTGTTCTCATTTCCAGATCAGAGTTGACCTTTTTTGTAAGGTTAAAGAAAGCATTAAAAACCTCTGCCTTTTTACTGTCATACATTATTAGCTTTCTCATCCCATCAAATAAAAGAGCTACCATCTCCTTTACGCAGCTCTTGTGACTGATGTAAAGAAAGGAACTTTCCCCCTCCTTTTGCTTATAGTTTACAAAAACAAACAAACAAAACCCCCAAACTGACATCCTGAATTAATTTAGGAAATGTAGTAAAATAGCCCTCCATCTGCATATAGAACTCCCTCCAACCACTATAATTAAAAATTAATGCTGAATTGCTTTGTATCAATTATCCTAAAAAATCCCCCAAAATTCAGAAAATTAGAGCAAGATCTCTACTATTGGAAAATATATACATTGTAAATATTTCAGTATAAGTTGATACATTGGGTAAAATATAGATAGCAAAAAGATACTATCATTGTATAACACAATGTTTAAACTTTGTGTTTTGAGAGAATTATAGATTTGCATGCAGTTGTAAGAAATAATATAGAAATGTAACACACGTCGAGCAATTTTTCATAAATATCTCTAAACAATTATTTCTACTTGTGTGTGCTCTGCATGGTAGTTGATAGATGCAATGTACTTTTTTTGAGATCTGAAAAGAATTTCTTCACACTCACTATATTTTTTGATTTGGCAGTCAAATTTTATATATGTAAAAATACATATGTATATATATATGTGAGTGTTTGTATATATATATATGTACATGTATATGTATATTGTTGTTCTGTGGAGAACTATTTCAAAAACCAAGATCGTAAAATCCTAAAATGAAAAAAATTGCTTACTATATGTGTATAAAATATGCAAAATAATTATAATCTTTAAATGAATTGTTTTATCCTAAGATATTTGTTTCTTATTAGGGAAAGCATATAGAGAAGATGTCAAAAATCATCATATTATAGCTGATACTTACAATGAACCATGGTGTGTGTGTATGTGTGTGTGTGTGTATGTGTGTGTGTGTGCTTTCTTTAACTTTTAGATCATAAAATGGGAATGTGATTAACATGGCATTCTGTTATTTTCATTTGACATTTATTATATTAAATGTTCTACAGGATTAGAAATCTCTTCAAAGATGGACCTTTTGAGACAGACAAACTGAATGAAAGCTCTTTCAAGATAGATGGGTTAAAATTCTCTTCAGAATTCTACTGTTTTCCATGATCTAATCATAAAACTAAATTATAATAGTAACAGCCTTCTATATCTGGTTCCTTTGAGTCCCTTTAAATTAATTCAACACCATTACAATTCTGGGAAGCTAGAGGCTGTGACTTAAAGTCCAATTAAAAACATAACATAATTTAACTATTGATAAAAAGATAATCTTAGAAAGTTCTTTTCATGGGAATTATTAAAATCTTGATATACTCCACATGGGAATAACAATTTTCTTTCACCTCAGGTAAGGGAAGTAAATGGAAATAAATTCAATAGTAAGTACCACTAAAAAATGCCTCAAAAATATAATTTAGAGACTTAACCAGTGATCTTGATGACTCATAGAAAATATACATGCTTTATTTTCAAAATTAAAAGTGGAAAACAAACAAATGAAAACTCCTACCATAGCTTTAGTCCTGAATCCAGCAAGCCAAAACCACTGAATAGGAACTTCCCAATCTGGACTAGAAGAGGCTATGACATCAGTAAACAATTGTAGAAATGGATTAATAGACCACTTAAGTTCTTAGTCATTTAATAATTGAATACTAGGTATGATAATCTGGCTCAAATGTTAAAAATGAGTAAACATAACTAATAAGGTAGACAATGAGTCACTTTTGGTTATAGCCTTAGTTGACACACTAGCTTATAATATTCTTTATTAACTCTTCCATATATCTTTAACAAGTTCAGTGTACAAATTCCTGTATTCCCACACTGTGTATTTTCAAGAAAGGGCAAGGGTCTCCCATTCCCCCTACCTGACCTGGAGATGTCTGACAAGTAGGATCTGTCAACAAGACAGAAAAATATTTTTTTGGAGGATGCCACAATCCGTAATGGGCTAGGTCTTAGCTCAGTGGGTAGAGTGCTGCTCTGCACTCTGAAGTCTTGAGTTCGATCCCTGAACTGCAAAAATGGGAGAAGGACATGGCAATCCAAAGCAATCCTGAAACAATCAGCCACTGAAAATCCTATAAAGAGCAGAAAAGTACTGACATAGTGCCAGGCATGGTACAGTGTTTCCTCTTGCTGTACATAGGATTGCTGTGAGTTGGACCCAACTTGGTGGCACCTTAACAATGAAAGCTAAAGGTAAAGACAGCGCTTAATTTTTTTTAACTTAAAAAGTGCAATTTTCTTCTTACTTTTGAATATTTCATAAATAACATATTTGTCCAAAATAATATATAAATAAAAACAATGACTTTTTTCTACACATAGTTTGGATTAACTTAGACATTGGTAATGACCAATTTTCCTATTATGACCTGTTAAAAAGGTTAAAAAACAGATTAATTGTGCCAGTAACAGCAATAAACAATATTTAGCAAACCATATTTTCAAGTGCTCATTTTAAGCCTCTGTTCATTTCTACTGCAGCTCCATTCTATGTTTGTACCACCATATGTTATTTACCTTCTCAAGTTCCCTTTCAATATTTGGCTCCACAGAAGTCTAAATATTGAAGAAATTGATCCAGGTGTTAGAGGCCACAGAGAATTCAGTCTGGTGGAGAAAAAGAGGGATGGCCAAAAGTTTACAGTTGTGGGGCTTGTCCTATTATGTACTGAACAACAGTGTTGTATTTGTTTGTCGTTGTTAGGTGCCCTCAAGTGGGGTCTTACAAAATATTCCCTGACTCTGTGCCATGCCCAGCACTATGTTAGTGCTTCCCTGCTATTCATAAGATTTTCAGTGGCTGATTGTTTTGGGAGTAGGCTACCATCTCCTCCCATTTTTGTGGTGCTGGGGATCAAGCTCAGGGCCTCAGAGAACACAGAGGGGGCTGAACCCCAGCTTATAGAGTGTTATAGAGGAGGTTCTGAAAGGGACCCAAAAAGGCCAGACGGGTAGGCAATTTTAGCAGCAAAAGCCACAAACAATGAAGGCCGATTCCAGACACTGGTCAGTCGTAGAGGCAGGGCTCCCATAAGTAAGATAGGGATTCACAAGAGTAAAGCAGTATCATTCAGGGCCTAGACATAAGCTTACAATAAATACCTCTGTGTTGGGGACCCATGCATTTGCAGTGGGCTTGAGCAGAAGACCCTGTTATGTCAATGAGTGCCTTAGGAAACGTGATAGAACCCCTGGAGGTTTCTCCAAGGCAGTTTATTATTGATTTTTATGGTAAGTAACCTGATAAATAAGCTGAAGTAATAAAAGAAACATCTACTCCATTGATTTGAAAACGGGTACAAACTATCTTTGATTGGAGGTAAGTTTATTAGTGGGACCTTAATTTGAAAGATGATATTTATTGGGGTGCGGGGGGGGAAGATTGAGGTTGGCATTCAAGTTTTAATGTGAAAATCTAATGAGGTCATGTTTGTAAGAGTGCTTTTAAATTAGGAATCACTATTTTTGGGGGAGGGAGTAGGACCTGGCGAGCCACTCCCGAAACAACTAGCCATTGAAAACCCTATGATTAGCAAAGAAACACTGTCAGATATAGTGCCTGAAAATGAGGCCCCCAGGTTGGAAGGCACTCAAAAGACTACTGGGGAAGAGTTGCCTCCTCCAAGTAGAGTATACGGTGATGAGGGAAATGGAGTAAAACCCCAGGGTGCTCAACGTGATGATGTGACACGACTCAAAATGAGGAGAAACAACTGTAAACATCCATTA
>VMDO01008439.1:0-11845 GCA_007922755.1 Pedetes capensis
GTAGATGAGATTTTGTGGTTCTGAGGTAGGCCTAGCAAGTATCATGAAGGATGTAATTATAAACAAAAGCAGACAACAAGGGGACCTCACAGGCCCCTGAGAGCCACAGAAAGTGGCTGCTGGAGCTCTGGGTGGCTTTCCCAGTCACTCCAGCTCAGCTTCTAGGAAGCTAGTTTTGCTTCCTCATTTGATCAAACATTTTAGAAGAGAGATTCTGCCAATAGGCCTTCTTTTCCTTGAACTAGTTGGATGGAGGGTCTCAAATTCTACACAGATAACATGATGGTTTGTATGAGACTTGAGGTCTCTTCATCGATGTCCTCACAGATGGCCAGGCAGACTTTGCTGGGATACCACTTGGGACTGAAAACTCTTTACCTCCCAATGGATCTAATGCCATTTCTGAACAAGTTTTTTCTGATCAGATACATTGGGGGAAATTGATGGAAATAAGTGTGACCATCAGTTTATCAATCAATTAATGGCATTACATGTCTAGGCTGAGCATTCAAGTAAAGCCAGAATGACAAAGGATAATCACAATCATGTTACACGTCCCTTCTCCTAACCCTCTTCAGCAAAGCAGCTATTTGTTCATGAAAGGATCAGTAGGAACAGAAGTGAACCCTCCCCATCTCACTCTCTGCTCAGATTTGGGCCACCAGAAGGATGGCATCAAAAGAAAGACAAGAAATTACTCATAAAAGAATATAAAGCTGTGCGTGTACTTCTATTAGATGATGACTGAGAGTCATAAAAATTGCCTTTGTAACTTTTTGTTTTATCTGTCCATGGTTCTTTGTGTAAAAATGTGGGATTTTTTATTCCAGTGACAGAGGCAATATATTTTCATTGTAGAAAATTCAAAAACATGGTAAAGCACAAAGAAGAAAATAAAAATCCTCTATAACCTCACAATCCACAGATATATACTGTTATTTTGCTACATGTCCTCCCAAGGACTTTCAGGTTATTTTTTGTTTTGTTACTTAATTGGGATCATACTTCTCATAATGCTTTATAACTTGCTTTTACTTGATGTGACAATCTACTGTGAACATTTTTCCAAGTTATTAAATATCTTCAACATAATATTAATGTTGTTGTTGTTGTTGTTAGATGCCGTCGAGTCGGTATCCGACTCATAGCAACCCTTAGTACAACAGGGGAAACACTATTGTCAGGGCTTCTCTGCTGTTCATAGGGTTTTCAATGGCAGATTGATTTTTGGGAGGGGGTTGCCAGGTCCTTTTCCCAAGCCTACCACTTCTGGTATTCCCAGGTGGTATCCCATCCAGGTACTAACCAGGCCCTACCCTGCTTAGCTTCCAAGATCTGAGGGCATTGGATGCCACAGAGCTACAGCTGCAGGTATAATCATTAATGGGGACTGGGGTTTAGTTCAGTTGGTAGAGAGCCCCTCTGCACTCTTTGAGGCCCAAGGTTCAATCCTCAGCACCATAAAAACAGGAGAAAAATCTGGCAACAGACTCCCAAAATAATATGCCGTTGAAACAATATGCTATTGAAATAAATAGCAGAGAAGCACTGACATAGTGCCAGGGATGGCACAGTGTCAGTGAGTGTTTCGTTCTGCTGTACATAGGGTTGCTATGACTCAGCACCTAACAACCAGCAATAATAATCAGTAGTGACTATAGTGTTCATGTGCAAATCTGTAGCATAATGTTTATGCTATGCTACTATTGACTGGCACTCAAGCTACTAGAAGCTCAACATGGTACAACATTTGACAAGGGAGGAATCAGATATACTGGGACCAGAGAAGAGCTCAGAATCTGGACTTCAGGGGTCAATGAGAGTTTGGTAGAGGAAGTGACTCTTGAGTAGTTCAAATTGACCAAGGCCTTAACGTTTCTCTCGGTCTGACTAAACTTTAGATAGGTGTTTTCCTGACTCCAAGCCCTGACCTCCGTTTTCTTAGAACATTTACATTAATGTTATAATGTTATAATGTTATCAGTGTTATAAATTAATGTTACAAATTCTTCCTATGCCCTTAAAATGTAAATCTTTATTAAAGTTTCAAGTCATTTTTACAGCCCAAGAATGAGATAGTCTTGGGCTGACTTGGGAAGCCGCTCTTGGAAAGGAAATCATCAAAGATCAAGTCCCTGCCTCTCAGTTTCTGTGGAAAGATAGGAGCCTGTCTTCAGCAGATTCCTTGTTCCAAGTTGTAAAATTACCTCCTGTCTTGAAGATATGAGATTTGTTTTTCCTATGGGTGAAGCCAATTAGCAAACACAGATGTCCTACAATTCCTCCATCCCAGCTCTTTAAAACCTTTCAGTCCTTTGTTTAGTAGAGTTAGGATCAGAACAAATCCTAGCCTGTCCTCCCTACTGCAATGATCTTGACTAAAGTCCCCATTGACTGTTTAACTTGACCCAGCACATTTTTTGTCATGACAATGTAAGTCTTAGAAGGTATCACTTCCTATTTTGCAAGTGAGAACAATATGACTGAAAGAGAAGTCTTCAAGACAAGAAATCCATGAACACGAAGAATTATTGTTGATCATTTTTTCTTTTTAGTCCTCTTTGAATTCCTAGATGTAGCACTGATTTAAAAGAAAAGAAGAAGAAAGAGGTTAAGATTAACTAGACTGGTTTAATTATACTATCAAGAGCCTTGTTAGTGCCTCTCTGGCTCCTCTATGGCTTCTTCACCTACAAAATAGGACCAAAAATTTACAGGGCTGTTGAGAAGGTTAAATGAGGTAGGAAATGAAAAAATGGCAGTTCCTGGCAGATGGAGACTTCTGGTCTTGTTAATGCCATTATCTTTGTTACTATAGAAGAGCACTGGTTTTAGAGTCAGAAAAGGCTAAGATGAAATTTACACTTAGTGAGTGAATTAGGTGATTAACTTGTGTCCTTACAAATTATCAAAAGGTTTAAATTAAAAAGCATATGCAAAGCTAATGGTTCAACTTGGTCCTGTGGTGGGCAGATCCTATAAAGGTCTTTGAAGGTTTCTGGCCCCTAGTTATTCAATCAGACACTAATCTAGATGCTGCTGTGAAGGGATTTTGCAGATGCTAATTAAAATCCCAAATCAGCTGAATTTAAAATACAGCAATTCTCTAAATGGGCCTAATGGAATCATGCAAGCTCTTTAAAAGCAAAAGGTATTTTCTGGATGGTTGCAGAAGACAAAATCAGAGAGATTCCAAATGTGAGAAAGATTTGACACACAGTTGATGTCTTTGAAGATGGTGAGATTCACAAGGAGAAACCTGGGAGCAACTTCCAGGAGCTCAGAGTTACCCCCAGCCAACAGTCAGCACAAGATTTATTCATACACTGCCAGGAGCCTACACTGTAAGGACTCTAAGGAGCTAGATTCTGCCAAAAACCTAGATGAGCCTAGAGGAAGATTCTTACCCACAGCCTACAGATAAGAGTGCTAAACCCCTAGTATCTTTATTTCAGCCTCATAAAACTGTAACTGAAGAACCCAGAAATTTCACCCCGACTTCTCACCTATAGGACTACGAGATAAGAAATGAGTGTGGTTTTAAGCTACTACATTTGTGATAATTTTTATACATCAATAGAAAACTAATAAAATCTTTAGTAATGTGTGAAGATTTTTTTCACTCTTAACCTGTCTTTATCACTGTCAAACAAAAACCAAATGCAGATACAGAGACCCACGCAACTGAATTCTTTCTTACGTGTCCACATAGCCCGGCCAAAGGTCAAAGTACAAAGTTATCCCCAAAGGACACCCTAGACATACAGGCTGGCATCCTGGTTAATAGTCTAAGACAGCCTCAATAGTCCTTTTGGAAACAGACTTGCTTTTCAAGCTGCAGCACCAATGCACTGAAGTGATCAGACTGTTTCCGAAATTGAGAAACACAGGCAAGTCCATTTGTACCTTTTTATTGACATTTCTCACCTTGATGGAAAAATGTTATGTTTTGCTATAAAAATTATCCAAGGGAGAGTGCAACTTGCTGAGTGATATTTTATATTAGAGGATAGAGCCCTCAATGCCACTCTCCTCAAAGGAGTGTGGCTTTCCCTAAAAATCTGCAGGATCTCGATGAGATTTTATTTTCCTAGCATCAGGTCTACAGTGTTAACTGGTCGTCAATGTTAGCAAGTGCTTCAGTAGATGGAACCACTGTGTGTATTTCCTTGATTGAATCACTCTGCTGAGTTTAGGTTCAATATGAACAAAATACTAAAAGTAAACGTAAAGTCTTAAGAGAGAGCTACATATTCATTTAATATATCACATTTGTTAAAAGGTTTTGGTGGATATGAGGAATATCTATTAACATTGGGCTTATTTGAGCATTGATTCTTTGATAAATTTCAAAATAAAAATAAAAGCAAATACCAAATCAAGTAAATACATAAAATAGGTTTCTAGGCTCTACATCATTTTGTTCAGGTTACTTGTCCTCAGAAAACTTTACATTTGGGATAACTGTGCTACATATCCCTAATAATTGTGCTAAGTATGCCTAATCTCTACCTACTCTAAAATAACACAATGCTCATGTAAGTTATTATTCATCATAATTCAATTATTTACTCCTATATATTAGTTGTTGTTGTTGTTGTTGTTGTTGTTGTTGTTGTTATGGTTGTTGTTCTTAGGTGCCATTGAGTTGGTGTCCAACTCATAGCGACCCTACATACAACAGGCGAAACAGTATTGTTAGTGCTTCTCTGCTATTCATAGGGTTTTCAATGGTTAATTTTTGGGGGGAGTGGATTGCTGGGTCCTTCTCCCAAGCCTATAGCACCTGGTGTTCCCAGGTGGTCTTCCATCCAAGTACTAACCAGGCCCAACCCCGCTTAGCTTCTGAGATCTGATGGGATCGGATGCCACAGTGGTACAGCTGAAGGCCATATATGTTAGCGATGATGATAAATGCTAAGGACACATGTTTGAAAGAGACGTGTCTATGTATTAAATAGAGGAGGTACATATTAACTTTCAGGCTGCCCCTTCAAACCTTCCTATGGATGGATTAGAATAAAAAGTATTATCATGTGACTCTCTCTGGAGACGCCCACATCTGTGTTTTGGAAGTGTACCACTATTCTTTTCTTAAACATCTCTTTCTCTCTGAATGTGCACGGTTAAATACAAAGTCTGTACTGTCATATCTCTACCTAATAAAACTTGCTAACTTTCTTCAAAGGAAAAGTAGTATTGTGTGATGTTAAGCTGACATTTGGACAACTAGAGATCTATTCCTATTCCCATTTCTACTAGCTCCATAATCCTGGACAACTTGTATAAATTTTCTAAACTCTGCTTTCATCATTTCTCTCTTCCTTGCTTTTGCTCATGCTTTTGCTCATGCTGCCCCTTACCCAGAAAGTTCTCCCCAAACTCCTACTCACTCTTCTAGGCTAGGAGTTGTCAATAATTGTTTCCTGGGGCTCTTGAGACCCTGAAAATCCACAGCAGCCCTCCCAGTCTGTCATTCCTTATATCAATCTCAACCTCAGAAACTCTAGCTGCCTTGTAAGTGCTAAGCCACTAGGAGGAGAGAAACAGAAGGTTCAGTTCCTTGACCATATATATACTAATGTCAAGTGTTACAAAATGCATTATGATGCGTTATCAGACAATGATAAACTACAATGAAATACAGTATCAATTTGTACTGTACTATGCATTTTATGAGGATCCCACAAGGTTTTATCATCAGCCTCAAAAAGCAATAGTAAACGCCTATGATTCCTTATGGTCTACTTTCCTGGGTGCCTTCAACAAAGAAAACTATTGATTTTGAGTTGTCTGCAGTACACTCTATAAAAAATTACCCTCAGTCTATGGTTTTCTTTTTACCAGGCTCAAGTAATAGGAGAAAACAGGAGATCCCACAGAAACGCACATTCAGAGAAGTCATATGAAAGATTTTCCTAATGACAGTCTCTACTTTAACTGTACTCAAACTTACTGTAGAAGCCAAGATATTGGCTGTGAGATCTATTTCAAAAAAATTCTTCACATTTTTGTATTACCAAACTGTAAAACTGAGTCAAAACAGAAACAATAGTGATGCATTACATTAATTGCACAGAGAACTTTTATCTTTATGGGTTTTTAAATGATCTATTACCTATTTGATCCTCAGAACAGTCATAAGGTGGAGATATTGGCCCTACTTTACAAATAACTAAAGGTTTTAGGAATTTGCAGATTGTCCAAAGTGATAAGAATATATTGTCACAGGAACTAGACTGATTCTTCTGCTGTGATTTCTAGGGTTTTGCTCATTCCTGAATGCCAGCTCCTCAATGTACACTATCAAAGACAGGACAAATCCAAATAGAAGAGCAAATTCTGAAGAAGTCAAGACAAAAAAGTTATGGAATAAAGGAGAGAAAAAAAGAAGTCCATGGGCTTAAAAGACTATATCATAACCATAACTTAGTCCAAAGTCACTGATCTCTGAATTAACCCAGTGGAGATGAAACCCATAAGAATCCAGGAGGACTGGATTCTGGAGGATCCAGGGATAATGCCTTAGTCCATTCAGGCTGCCGTAACAGACTGCCATAGATGGGGAGGCTTAACCAAGAGAAGTTTATTTTTCCTGATGTTGGAAGCTGAGAAGTCCCAGATCAAGATGGCAGCAGATTCAATGTCTGATAAGGGTCCATTTCCTGCTTCATAGACAGCCGTGTTCTTGCTGTGTTCTCACAAGGCAGAGAGGGCAAGGTTGCTCTGGGGTTCTCTTTTAGAAGGGCACTAATGCCATTCATGAGTGATTTATCTTCATGTCCTAATTGCCTCCCAAAAGTCTCATCCCTTACACTGTCACACTGGGATTTCAACATATAAATTTGGGAGGGACATAAATGTTTAGCCCATAGAACAAAAGGTGTGAGTTCCAAAGGTGGTTCCATTAGAAATTACACTGTACTATAGCCTGGGTGGGCTGGGATTTAGCTCAGTTGCAGAGTGCTGCGCTGCAGTCTCTGAGGTCACTAGTTCAATTCCTAGCACCGCAAGAATGGGAGAAGGGCCTGGCAATCCACTCCCAAGGCAATCCTGAAATGGTCAGCCATTGAAAACCCTGTGAGGGTCACTATGAGTTGGATACTGACTCGATGGCACCTAACAACAACAACAACATAGCCTGGGTACCACAGTACACAACTGTAATCTCAGTTACTGGTAAGGCTGAGGCAGGAGAATCAAAGGGCAGAGGCAGCCTGTACAATTTACAGAGACCCTATCTCAAAATAAAAATAAAAATAAAAATAAAATGATTGGAGATATAGCTCAGTGGTAGAGCACTTGCCTAGTATGTGCAAAGCCCTAGATTCAACCCCTCTGTACAAGAAAGAAAGGAAAAGGGAAAGAGAGAAGAAAGAAAGAAAGAAAGAAAGAAAGAAAGAAAGAAAGAAAGAAAGAATTTAGCTACAGAACAGATTACCAGAATTGGATTCAATACTTTATCCAGTGGCCAAAAGCAACGCGGCAAGCTATGTGGTATGGTTATTCAGGATCTGTAAAGGGGAGAGATGCCGTAGTCCTCTAAAGCCTCCAGCATTTAACCATCACATAGTAAAATGGCTACAATAAACTGCAGGTAAAAGGCCCAAATATTTAATTCCCCTCCCCCCTGCAAGCTGCTTGAGGTGACAAAGCCCTGCAGAAGAACGGCATGCATGAAATGGAGTGTTCAAAACAGTGGGGTTCATTTCCTTTCCTTGTTTATTTCCCCAAAATGCCTGCAGAAAAGAAAGAAAATCAGCATCTGAACAGCTGTGGACAATTCACAAGGAGATGCTCAGCTCTTCTTAACCAATGGGAATTTATTTTCAGATTTTAATTCCAAACTCAGAACTGAACCCAAACCCATCATTTTAGGCACTTGTTCATCCTCTCAAGCCTGTGTGCTCTCTTCATCACTGCACATAGGTTCTTTTTTTCCTTTTGTTATGTTGTGAATTTTCTTTTCACTGATTGCTCTGCATAAGCTTGATGTAGGTTATGTGATGGGGGCAGGTGGGTGTAGGTGGATACCAGTGGGTGTACACGGACACCCGTGTACCATACCCATCTCATCTCTAACCCCATCACCCCCAAGCCCAGATCCAGCTACAGAGATGGTAAGGCAACTGCCAGGAGGCACCAGAACTGCCTGACTTTGCTGGAATTTTTTCCAAGGAGCATTACCTTGTACACACCCATAATTGCCAAGCTCATTTGCAGCCCCCATTCTACCCCAGCCCTGCTCTTCCTCTTCTATTCCAAATCATCCCCTGAAAATATAAGTTCCTCCCGAGCCTGTATTACCCAAAGAATAAACGCAGTCATCTGTACAGACGGGTTTATGCATCAAGACAATAATAAGAAATGACAAGAAGGAACCGGTGGCAAGTCAAAAGCTAGTAGCAGCTGATAGCTTTTGTACAACCTGTCTCAGGCAATTTGGTAAGTGTGGTTTCAACCCACACATGGGAGACACCCAGCTGGTTAATAGTCTACCCCAATCTGTATCAGATCTTTCTGGTGACGTTCTCCTCCCTAAGTCACACAAATGAAAAAGCAAGTTTGCACACCTTTGCATAAGATGCTCACTGCAATACAGTCTTAGCTCCTAGATTCCTTTATTCCAAGCCCGATGCTAGAAACAAAGGATGAAAGGCTGTTCTCACTTTTTATTTAGCCTGTTATTGGAGTTTTTAAAGCCTCATTTCTTCACCAAAGCCTTCGATGTCTTGGCAAATATGACAAGTGTGAATAGGCTGGAACCTCGTTATAATCGTTGCTGCCATGGTGCCGAATTTCATATGAGGAGAGTGTTATAGCCCCTACTCAATTACCAGGTCCCAAAGAGCAGAGCTGAGTGTGATTCCAATATGCATTCCCCCGACACAGAGGTCCCCAGGGCACAATGAATGCTTTTCAAATTGAATGGAATACAAAGGACTTTATATTGAAATAGCGAAGTGACACCTTTGCTCCCAAAGTGGTCTCCTTCTGGGTGAGTCTCATTTTCTCCTGTGGCCTTTCCTAACACTTTTTTTCAAATTTCTGACACGGGCATTTATGACTTCAGTAATCATTTATTTGAAAATAAGTTGCTTAAAAATGAAATCTCCCCAGGAAACCCTGGGACCTTGCCACCAAGAGGGTAAACTTTTGTTCTGAAAAATACAAAAAATTCAGCCTTCCACATGATCATGACCTTAGCATTATAACATAAGCATCTGCATGGAGAAGGGAAATCTGTGTGGAATCAAGTCATGTATCTTTGCCTCTACCAAAGTAAATGACAAGTCAATGATGGCTACATAGTCACCACACTTCATCTACGGCATGTATATGTACACATGGGCAAACACTTTGACTACAGCTCCGGGGTTTTCTCTTAGGGATTTAAGAACATTTACTCCCCAGCTAGAGATGCGATTTAAATCTACATTGTAAAGATGTATGTACCTTTCTTCCTATGGCCAAAAAACCAAAGACGTCTCAATAAGGCCGCCATCAGCATAATTGCTGAGACCCAAGTTTTCCCCAACAGCTAAGGATTTGAGTTTCTCAACAAAGGATGGATTGTGAGCTGTCATTGCCACAGTGCCCTCTGCTGGTTACACTGTGCCATGACAAAAAAAAAAGTTTCACTGACACTTTGCTCTGTCTTGGCACCTCTCCTTATCATCCTGGCTGTTCCTTCAAGAATGCTGTCATGGTTTGAATATAAAATGACCTCCAGAGGTCATGTGCTTTAATGCTGGGTCCCCAGCTGGAGGTGCTGTCCTGGGAGGTTGTGGAATCTTGAGAGGAGGGATCTAGCTTGGCAGAAATGGGTTGTGAGGGTGGGCCTTTGGAGGTTTGTACCTGGATCCATGGTTTCAAAAGGCTCTCTGTTTGTAGTCCGCCATGCCATGAGGTAATCTGACTCGGCAAGCTGCCCAGATGCTTGCTCCACCTTTCTACTGCCATTATGGACTGATCCCTTAACTGGGCTTCCAATAAACATTTTCATCTTTGTTTGGGTTGGTTTTTCTGCTACAGTGATGACAGCTGATGACTATAACACCTCTTGCAAACAATGTTCCTTAATAAACATAGTCGTCATTACAATTGCTGCCATCTTGCTGAGGAATTAGGCGTTCCTTAGAGCAAGCATTTGCCTAACCCCTGCACTGCACTGGCGTTCTCCCAAACTTCTACATGCTCCCATGGTGTGTAATTAAATGATAATTTGTGTAAGCTAAACCATAAATTCTATAGAAATTCAAAGCAGGAAAAAAATAAGCCAAAGGGAACTAAAGTAGTCACATTAGACTTGGAAGTCTTGGAAGATGAAAACTGGGGCTTCAAAGGAGGTGGTGGTGGTGGTGGTGGTGGTTGTTGTTGTTGTTGTTGTTAGGTGCCGTCGAGTCAGTATCCGACTCATAGTCGGCCCTCATAGGGTTTTCAATGGCTGACTGTTTTGTGATTGCCTTGGGAGTGGATTGCCAGGCCCTTCTCCCATTTTTGCGGTGCTAGGAATTGATCTCAGGACCTCAGAGACTGCTGCGCAGCGCACTACCCACTGAGTTACATCCCAGCCCTGTTGTTGTTGTTAGTTGTCATCAAGTCAGGTCCGACTTATAGCAATTCTACATGCAACAGAAAAAAATAATCCTCAACACTACACCACACCTAGCACTATGTCAGTGCTTCTCTACTATTCATAGGGTTTTCATGGCTGATTGTTTCAGGCTTATTTGGGGGATGGGATACCAGGTCCTTCTCCCATCTTTGTAGTCCTAGGAATCCAACCCCAGGAGAAGGATGTGGCAATCCATTCCCTGAAGCAATCTCGAAATAACCAGCCATTTGAAAACCTTATGAGGGTTGCTGTGAGTCAGACCCGGCTCAGTGGCACCTAACAAGAACAACAGGGATCGAACCCAGGGCTTTAGAGAGCGCAGTGCAGTACTCTACCAACTGAGCTAAACTACACCCCTGCAGAGGAGTTAGGTGAACAAAATGGTGATTTGACAACATTTAAAGAAAGTGCCAAGATGACAGCATTTATGACATAATAAAGGAGTGTAGTCAGGAATAACCCTGGCATTTTAGCCAGACGTGGTGGTGCACACCTGTAATCCCAGCAACTCAGGAGGTGGAGGCAGGAGGTTCGAAGGTTTGAGACCAGAGGCAGCTCACACAACTTGTTCGTCAATTACATACCTGAAAACGAGTTGATATCAAATAAATAAGAAACTCCAAAAACTCAATAGTAAAAGCAATTAATAATAAATAGAAATAACCAAATTTAAAATTAAGCAATAAATTTAAATGGTCATTTCTCAAAAGAAAATACACAAATGGCAAAGAAACGCATGAAAATGCTCAACATCACTAATCATCAGGGAAATACAAATCAAAACCCCAATGACCTTTCACTTCACCCCCAGTAAGAATGTTGTTATTGTTAGGTGCCCTTGAGTCTGTGTCTGACTCATAGCAATCCCATGTTGTTAGTGCTTCTCTGCTATTCATAGGGTTTTCAATGGCTGATTGTTTTCTGGGAGTGGATTACCGGGTCCTCCTCCCAAGCCTACAGCACCTGGTGTTCCCAGGCAGTCTCCCATTCAAGTACGAACCAGGCCCGACCATGCTTAGCTTCTGAGATCTGACGAGATCGGACACCACAGTAGTAAGGCTGCAGTAAGAATATATATCATCAAAAAGAATAAAAGTAATGTGCTGGTAAGGCTATGGAGCAAGGGGAATACTTGCCCACTGTTAGCAGAAATGTAAATTAGTGCCACCATTAGGGAAAACAGTATGGAGGTTCCTCAAGAAATTAAAAATAGACCTATATGACCTA
>VMDO01008439.1:11945-84093 GCA_007922755.1 Pedetes capensis
CTGGATGGGAGACCACCTGGGAACACCAGAAGCTGTAGGCTTGGGAGAAGGACCTGGCAACCCCCTCCCAAAAATCAATCTGCCATTGAAAACCCTATGAACAGCAGAGAAGCACTGACAATAGTGTTTCCCCTGTTGTACAGAGGGTCGCTATGAGTCGGATGCCGACTCGACAGCACCTAACAACAACAACAACAATATGACCTAAAATTTATTTACTGAGTATATCTGCAAAGAATATAAAATCAGTATGTCACAAAGACATTGGGATTTTTGCAGCACAATTTGCATTAGCGAATTAATGGAAACAATCTAAGTATCGATTAAGTGATGAATGGATAATGATATAGATAATCCAGGTGCCATAGCCCACACCTAATCCTAGCTACTTGGGAGGCAGAGACAGGAGGATGATGAGTTTGAGGCCAGAGGCAGCCTGCATAACTTACAAAACCCTGTCTCAAGATGAAAATTTTTTAAAGGGGCTAAAAGTGCAGCTTAATGGTAGGGCACTTGCAAAGTATGTGTGAGGTCCTGGGTTCATCCCCCCAGTACCACAAAAAGGAAAGAAATAAAAGAATAACCTTGGCATTTTGAAGGATGAATGGAGAAAAAAAGTGAAATCAGAGAAAGGCTAGTCCTTGGATCTGCCTTGATTTCTCTTTAGTTCATCTTTTATCATTATTACTATTATAATTCAGAACCGCCTTAAGCATCTGATAAAGGCTATGAGTTATCTTTTCCTATTAAGATGTACATACATGCAAAGATGCCTTATGTTCCATAGACTGTCTAAAGGCCCTCCTTCCCCAGCCTAGCTCAACCATGAACCTCTGCTTCAGAACACCTGCCCAAACATTCCTAGGCTGGGGATTTTTCTAGATTAAACCAAACCAAATACCAGGGAATATGAGAACTATCTGTGACTCTATATTCTGGGAATTTCCGTCTCACTCTAGGAATGTGATATTCAAGTCCTGAAGTACTCTATTCTTGCCTTTGGGAGATAGGGGTCTCCAAGAATGTATAAGAAGGGCTCTGTGCTGGATAGTAAGGAAACAGCCTGAGACAGGTCCCTCCTCCAGAGAGCTTGTGACTAACCCCCTCGCCTCTATTCCCACCCAAACATTTCTATACATCCCCTAACCTTGCCATTCTCCTTGGATTGTAGCATTTTGCACCGTTTTGCAAGGTTCTGGATGTACTCCATTACCTTGACAAATCCTTTCCCAGCCTGTATACTCCATGGGACTGCTGAATGAATTCTTTTTAGACAATTTCACTCTTGCCTCTAAGTTATCAAAAATACAACTCTCTCTTTCGATGTGGGCTCATCCTTTATCATCTGAAAGGTCCTATGGTTTATTGGAAGGCAGGAACCTCTAAACCTAGAAAGTTCAAAACTTGTCTTAACTACTTCTAGGCCCTACTGTCTTGGGAAACATGAAACTCCCGGCCTCAGTTTTTCAATCTGTTGAGTGGGAATAATCACCATGTCAACACCTCACAAACACCATATTAAAAAATAGCTAATACCTAGTGTTTGGCTTTGAGGAGTGGTTCAGAAAATAGTAATATACTTATTTTTCCATCTTTATCCACATGTGCATTATTTTACATTTTAAACTGTTGGAGGGCAAAATTGACTTAATATATTTTCTCAAAAAAAAAACGAAAACCAACCTAGAATTGCATATATCATTTAGTCCTGAGGAGTGGGGTGGGTAGGTAAAATTTCGTGGTGACAATCTAAAATTAACCAATACCTTCATCATGTGTTTCGATGTTTAGCATTTTGCCTGATTTCCATTATTAGATGGTATTACCTAAATTCAGTGTTCTGCTTCAAAGGCGATACATGTCCCAATTATTTGGCTAACATGTAATGAGAGACTTTTTACTTGAAAACATTAGTTATGAGTCCCTGCATTGCTAGGGATAGATTTCAGTGCCAGGGGACCTTGTTAGATCATTTCCTATAATCAGTTAGTCGGTGTATAGGCAAAGCTATAAATTCTTTAGCTTATCCTCTCCCTATAGCTTTTGATAATTTCCTTTCTTCTTTTCATTGAAGATGAGACACCTAGGAAACACCCTAAGCAGTTGTCATCGCATTTCAGATAGTTTAAAAGTTACATCCTTTCCTGGCTCAGCTTCTCACTCTGACAGAAAGTGGGGGTCCTTCCTATACTCTCCCCGCCTAATGGTGACAGGCCAGCCCACCCCCATACTCCCCAAGGATTCAACACAAAGCACAGGGTGCCTTGGAAAATTACTGTGGATGCAAAATACCACCATTAAAAGAGCTATTTTAAACTAAATGGATTCTTTGTTCTTTAGCCAATTGGCTAATCCTCCTCTTGAGACATGCTTCCTTTTAGGAAAGCTGAAAACACGGCTCTTGGACTGAGACTTAGAAGAGGCGAGGGAGATGCTGACACAGACATTAAGGAGGATGGAGCCAAGAGGGCATCTGCACCCTGATGAGCTACTTGAGGCATCTCGAGGCTCCGCTGTCCCCCGTGGCTAGGGCATAGCAGTGGAGGGAACAGAAGAGAAGTCAAGGGAAACTGAGAGAGCTGGTTCTGGTGTTGAAATCAGCAATGAAGCCAGGCAAGAGGGTCTGTCCCCTGCAAGCCAGCCTCTGTGGATTCCAGCATGGCTTTCTTCTCTTTGGAGTTTTTGAAATAGCTCTGGCTTCCCTGGCCTCATGAGACAAAAAAAAATCTCAAATCTTGGTCTCCATGTGCATAGTATGGCCCTAAGGAGAAGACCTAAGAGTTGGGAAGAAAACCACTGATCACTACACCGGGCTCCCAGGAGGAAGGACGCAGACCTTCATAAACATCTTTCTAAAACTGAGCATTTTAGCCAGGTGTGGTGGTGCGTGGCTGTAATCCCAGCAACTCAGGAGGCGGAGGTAGGAGGATCACAAGTTCGAGGCCAGAGGCAGCCTGTATAACTTAGTAAGACCCTGACTCAAATAGCGAAACATGGGCCAGGGGTACAGCTCAGTGGTAGAGCACTTGCAAAGCATGAATGAGGCCCTGGATTCAAACCTCCAGAACCATAAATAAATTAATTAATTTAATTAAATAAAATTGAGCGTTTCAAATAAGTGTTTCTCATTTTTATTTAACCTCTTGCTCCTATTTCACTATTAGATGCTATGCATTCATTGTAGAAATGCAGATAAAGTACACAAGAGCATTTTTAATTCCAATTACCTATAAGTCATCCCAGTCATTTTTCTATGTATGCACGGATGTCAACATACATCTTTTACATAAGTGAGACATAATATTTTACTTGACTATTGATCATTCACTAGGGACATCAGTGAGCCTTATGCAGGGGCATAGAATCCTATTGCATCACTGAGCCATAGTTTAGTATTTTACTTTCCACTGTTTCTGAAATTTTAGCTATTATAAGCAACTGAGAAGAATGTTCTTGCATAAATATTGTTGTTGTTAGGTGCCATCAAGTCATGTCTGACTAATAGAGACCCTCATAGGGTTTTCAATGGCTGATTGTTTTCAGGATTGCCTAGGGAGTGGATTGCCATGTCCTTCTACCATTTTTCTGGTGCTGAGAATTGAACCGGGGACCTCAGAGACTGCAGAGCAGTGCTCCACCAACTGAGCTAAATCCCGGCCCCTGCATAAATATTAGTATGCATTTTTCTAAACATCCTGGTGAGGCACATGACTTAATCATCCTTCTCACCTCAGGCCCTAGTTTCAAGGTCTGTTTTATGACAGGTAAGGCAGGCCTAACCTATGGCATCCAATACTGTCAGATCTTGGAAGCTAAGCAGGGTGGGGTCTGGTTAATACTTGGATGGGAGACTACCTGGGAACACCATGTGCTGTAGCCTTCGGAGAAGGACCTGGTGGCCCACTCTCAAAAAAACAATCAGCCATTGAAAAACTTTTGAATAGCAGAAAAGCATTGACAATAGTGTTTCTCCTGCTGTACATAGGGTTACTATGAGTTGGACAGTGACTCAACAACACCTAACAACAACGATAACAGAGCAGGACAACAAGGCAGGCCTGGGCTGTTGCCTGGGATAAAAGAAAGCATAGCACCCCACACTGAACCCAAAGTTCTCAGGAGCTGGGTCAATGTAGAAGGCCCTAATACTATCCTCAAATTATTATTGAGCAGTTGATGGGAAACACACAGAGCCATGGGCTTCCAGAAAGATCAGGAGATCCAGCCGTGGTAAGCAAAGCCCAAAGGCCAGTAGAGACCTTTCCATCCCAACCTGTAATGAACCCAGACCAGAACTGACTCATTCCACAGCCACTTTAAGAAATTCAGAACCCTGAGGTTAAATCATATGGTTCTCTGACTCCCACTCTGTTGCGAATGGTTTTAGAATATTTTTTAAACATGGCAAATTGAAGATTGATTGGTTTGGGAGGGTGCACTGGGGAAAGAGTGAGGTGAGTAGGTGAGAATAACTATCTCCAATTAGAAGTGCCATCCATACGCATAATAAAATATTCAGAGACCTCCCAGGGATGTCAACTTATTCATAATTGATTTAAATGAATCACTGAAAAAGAATCCTTTAATCTCTTCTATAACATATCTCTGAAAAGTTAATACTTTCACATTTCAAGTTTTTAAAAATCCAGCAAGTGTTCCAATACCTACATGTGCTTGTCATTTATTCTGGCTGCTTCACTAAACATCCCCTGCCCATGAGGTAGCCCAGGACCTAGGCTCTATGGAAGAGAGATTCTTTCACTGCTCGCCTTTATTGTATCTGCAGTGTTTCAAAGTACAAATTCAGGTGTTTAGAAGAGTTCTAAACCTATTGCCTTGGTAGGGTCTTGGGTGGTCTAGTTAACCAGCTCCCCCAGAGGCACCTTCTCCCCTTCTGTCCAATTCTCATTAAAGATGAGTCCAAGACCCCATCTGATGTGCAGGCCTTTATTCTAGTGGTGGTCTTTTGGGCAGACAGTAGTAACAGCCCCGTGGAACAAGCCAAACCCAGTCAAGGATCAGTTGAGCACCTGAACTCCATATGGAGATCATTCTTAGACCTTAAAGGACTCTTCTTCCTTTTTTTTTTTTTTTTAATAATATTGAAAGATTGAATCCAGGGCTTTTCACATGCTAGTAAGTGCTCTACCATTGAGCTGTATCCTTTGCCCCCAACTTTCCTTTTTTAATTTTCTATAGTGAGACAGTCTTGCTAAATTATCCAAATTGCCTCTAGCTTCAAAACTGTTATCCTCCTGCCTCAGCCTCCCAAGTCACTGGGATTACAAGTGTGTGCTCTGGTGCCCAGCTTCTTTTTTCTTATACCTGTCATGGTCACAGTCAGTTACAAGGTGTTTGTTTCCTAAGAAGAGTTTAAGCTATTCTTGTAAGGGTTTGTTGTTCTTTTTGTTGTTAGGTGCCATCAAATCAGGTCCAACTCATAGTAACCCTCATAGGGTTTTTAATGACTGATTGTTTCAGGATTGTTTTGGGAAGTGGACTGCCACACCCTTCTTCCATTTTTGCAGTGCTGGGGATAGAACTTGGGCCTTCAGAGAGTGCAGAGCAGGCGCTCTGCCAACTGAGCTAAACCCCAGCCCATTGTGAGGGTAGGCTTTGTTTTAAAGTTCAAAAAGTTGCATCTATGCTGAGGTGGCTTTGGCTCTGGGACAAACAAGGATTTTTGGTCCTATTGTCATTGTGATCCAGTAATCCCCATGCCAGGGCTAGTAATTCCCAAACTAGGTTCTCTCACATTGCTAAGTGACACATAGACTTGGCCCTTCAAGGTGTTTGGACCAACCTTCTGACTCTTCTTAATCTTATAGTCTCTTATACTATGCCCTGCTATCTCTTTACAGTGTACCACCTAATCAGAGGCAACTTGGCACATGTACTCCCATATCTGTGTTTGGTATATGCAGTTAGGTGGGTTGAAATTGGTCATAGTGAGAGAAGAAACACCATGGAAATTAGCAAATGCTTTTAATCAGAGCCTTCCCTTTCTTCTGTTTTTTTTTTTTTTCTTTTGCTTGCTTGTTTTTGTTTTTATTTTTTTGTTGAGAGTCAGTTTGTTAATAATCATTTACCAGCTTACCAGCACCTGTCAGCAGAACAGCCTTGCCCAGAGCCCAATAATTCACTTCCTCTGACCCAAAATGGCCAGTGTATATGGCCACATATACATACACTCTTTGGAGTATTTGATAAGTATTTCTTTGTTGTTGTTGTTGTTGTTAGGTGCCGTAGAGTCTTATCTGACTCATAGCGACCCTCATAGGGTTTTCAATGGCAGTTCTTGTTTCGGGATTGCCTTGGGAGTGGGTTGCTATGTCCTTCTCCCATTTTTGGTGGTGCTGGGAATCGAACCTGGGACCTCAGAGACTGTAGAGCAGCGCTCTACCAACTGAGCTAAATCCCAGCCCATAAGTATTTCTTTACTAATTAACAAAAGACTAATCTTAGACTCATGAATGATAGACATTGTCTTCTCTACCCTAAGAAAAGACTGACATTCCACTTATAATTCTCATTTTCACTGTTAATATTCCCAGGACACCTTGACATCCTGAACTCTCACAGAAGTTCACATAAGGAATTAAATCAGGAATTCCTGAGCAGCTTATTATAATTTGTTCAAATGTTGATTTGTCAGACCTTTGAGGTTTTCAGAATAAGTCATGACTCTTTCCTGGGTTATTTTGATTGGGTGAGCAAAATACACCTGCAAGCATGTCCCTGACTCCCAGCCTTCATTAAACACTTAGTCTTCAGTGAGGCTAATTGATTCACACCCCACAAAATACAGAGACTGACCCTAAGTGAGAGTTGCTACTACCTGGATGAAAATTAGTTTCTTTCCATATGAACACATTAAATACCCACCATTAATAATCACCCAAGCATGGAAGTGACAGGCCAACAATTTGCAGATTATGATTCTATCATACCATGCCCCTTTGTATATTGATTTATTAAAATTGTAGGGTTAAGGTAATACAAATTTTACCATTGCTAACTTACATGGATCTTAGCAGTTTTTCTGCCAGGCTACATTAGCAAACAATATGTTTTATAACAAATCAAGGAGAATTGAGTAGAAATCAAGATATTTAAAAAATAACTAAAATATTCCACTAAATACCAATTGTTCACAAAGCTTTAGTCAAATGTTGAATCCCTCTCTGTGCTGGAAGACCTTTCCAATAAACACTCTAAAACACCAATCAAGTGCTTAGGTTTTTGAAAGAAAGAAAGAAAGAAAGAAAGAAAGAAAGAAAGAAAGAAAGAGGGAGGGAGGAGGAAGGGATGGAGGGAGGGAGGAAGAAAGAAAGAGAAAGGAAGGAGGGAAGGAAGGAAGGAAGGAAGGAAAAGGAAAGGAAAAGAAAGGAAAGAAAAGGAAAGGAAAGAGAAAAGGAAAAACAAAAGAGAAAAGGACAATGTTGCCCATTTTGTTCTGAGTCCTTTTGCTCTTGAGAATATCTCAGCCTAGACAAATTTCTGTCTACTCAAGCTCATTAAATGGGGTGGATCCAATCATCTACTGTAACAAATTCCACACAACATAGTAACTAAAAACAACACAAATTCTGTAAGTTGAGCATTACTCAGGGTTCAAAAAATTGTGGATTTGGATGCAATTTAGATTTTAAAACTTCAGATTAGGGATACTCAACTAGTAAATCTGTGCAAATATTCCAAAATTGGAAAAATTCTAACATGGGTAACACTTCTGGTAACAAGTATTTTGGATAAGGGACTGTTTTTGTTGTTAGATGCCATCAAGTCATGTCCAACTCATAGCGACCCCATGTATGACAGAAAGAAACATCACCTGATTGAATGTGCTATGCTACTGGTTGTTTTAGGAAGAGAGAGATTAGCTACAGAGAGAACTACTTACTAAGTTTGCAAGCAGAATTTCAAGGAAATATAAAGGAATCAGTACTTTTATGTAATGGGTTAGAAAATAAAACCATTTCACATTTTCACTATCTTTAGTCAGTAAAAGATTTTAAAAGTAAGAAATAGCCTCAGGGTTGAGATCAAATCAATGGTTTATCTATAAGACCTTTTGTTAGGACTTCAGAAAGATTCTATAGAGCACCTCGTTAGACCCTCTCAACTATACTAAAGAGTTACTTAAAATCTTAAAGGCAACATCCCATAGTACCCTGCCATTCAGCCCAAAATAGACAGAGGTCTATCTTAAAAAGAATTATGGAGTGACTTTAGGGGCATGAAATGAACCCAGTCAAATTTATAGAATTACCACTGAGTGAGATGTGTAAAATTTTGTACCAGTTTGAACAAAAAGGGGTAAAGAAAGTTCAAAATGAAAAGAGGCTCTGGACCCCCAACACTCTACAAGCAAGAAGGAGGTTGAGAAAGCAAACACAGCCATTTCTTCTAGGAAGGGGAAGAACAGAGGGTAGGGATAAGAGCCACAGAGAACAATGGGTTCTAGAGAATCACCACTGTCAGGGAGCAGAATTGGGTCCTACTCCAGGGAACATTCTTTTCTCCAGAATTAGGAGCCCTGACATTATGTGTGTGGCTGAATTTCAGAATGTCTTCAGGCCAGTGACTGACTTGTACCTCTTCCGGTTCTTTTAGAATGAGAGTATAGGGGCTGAGGTGGAGCTCAGTGGTAGAGTGTTTCCCTAGAATGGGGGTGTCTACTATGATTATCCCGATGCTATCCTTTGTACCACCAAAATGTGTTAGACATAATGGGTTGGGTAACTTATGTTTTTAGCTCACAGTTCTCAAGATCCAAAGGAGATGCACCCAAAGTCCTCATCCACATCTAGATCCAATTTATATGAGGAGTACATGAGTTTCAAACAAGGTTAGGTGAAACCTTGGGAATAGTAGATATGATCTCATTTACATATGGAAGAAAACAGAGCGGGCTATTGTATATTGTTAAACTAATCACTCCCAACAAATTATACCCTGCAGTTGTACCACTGTGGCTTCTGAACCCATGAGATCTCAGAAGCTAAGGAGGGTTTTGCCTGGTTAGGACTTGAATGGGAGACTGCCTGGGACCACCAGGTGCTGTAGGCTTGGGAGAAGGACATGGCAACCCACTCCCAAAAAAACAATTGGCCATTAAAAACCCTATGAATAGCAGAGAAGCACAACAATAGTATTTCATCTGTTGTACATAGGGTTGTTATGAGTTGGGCACTGACTCAACAGCATCTAACAACAACAACAACAACAACAACGTATCCACATTTGTTTAGTCTCCTACTACATGGACTCTAAGCCTGGATTTCTTTGGCTAATGAGACATTAGTAAACATAACACAAATGGAAGTTTGAGACAAGCTTGTATGTTTGGAGCTTGTCCCCTTGGGATACTTCCTCCACATAGCTATACTGCTTCATTGAGGATGAAGAAGGGAATGAGGTGCAGGCATCAGCTACCCAAGCAGAACCAGCCTCTCCTCAACCTTCCAGTTCAATGTAGATACATGAATGTGTACAGGCAAAACCTGCAGAAAACCACTTAGCCATCCTGCCAAATAGATAGATGCAATAGATAGATGAAATAGTAATAGACAGATGAAATGGGAATTTAGTAGAAGCATAGTCCCAGAAGCTATTGAGAGCAAGTGAAGTTAAGTGCCAATTTAGTGGTCCTTTGTCTAGTACTTTGGGGCACCAAGTACCTTCCAACCCACTCTACAAACCAGCCTTCCCCTATAGCTTCCTTTCCATTGGTACCAGCTAATCTCTCATAAATCTCATTCTGCAAAATCCTGCCCTCATTTGCTTGCACAAGTCTTCCAGAATCATAAGCATGGTTTTTGGCTAATGATTGATAATAATTATAAAGCATGATGAGTTTTTTAAAATACCGTCAGCTTTTATCTGATTCATCCATGGCATTCAAAGTCCAGCATGTGTGATTAAAAATGTCATGGGAATAAAACCTTGTCAAAAGAAGCTAGTATGGTGTCTTGTTTTAGGAGACCCTTCTTGTCCTCAAAATAGCTTGCCTTTTTCATGAAAAATATCTGGTATTATTTAAGCACCATTATTTGTCCCTCCAGGTTCTCCCTGAGCCTAGGGTCCTAAGTGAAATTTCAAGAAAGTTAGAAACTTGTGCCTCATTGGTTGATGAGGCAAATCCAAACACTGCATCCCCAGTCCCTCCTGGGAAGCTACTTCTATGCACAGAAAAGTCGGCAACACTTCCAAGTTTACAACTCAATATATCAGCTCCTAGAAAATGAAAGAGGGAAAAATGAGCAAAAAAAAAAGGCTCGCTTACACACACTGCCGAGGACATCAGAGAGAAACAAGCTTCTGTCTGTGTTATGAAGTTGCTCCTGTCCCCAAACCCGTGAGGTGGGCAGTTCTGCACAACTGTCCCCACTTTACAGGGAAGGAAATTGAGGCTCCAAGAAGATGAATGACTGGCACACAGTCACAGAGCTTGAATGGGACATAATGGCAGCTTCAATCAGGTCTCTGTTTGACCAGATATTCTGACAATTATTACTTTTTGGAGAAATTTGGACCCACGCCCCAGATCGCTGTCTTCATCGGCAGGTGGTAATGAACTCATTTTGTAACTTTATATTCAATCTGTAAATGACAGTAGTTGAACTACAGAGTTGTTATGAAGATTAAATGAGACAAAGCAGAAGGGAAATCAAAATGAACAGCAGTTAAGAATGTAGGCACTGGGCTAGATTGTATAGGTTCAAATCTCAGTTGTGCTGCTTGGAAGCTAGGTAGCCCGATGAAAGTCACTTAACATCTCTGTGCCTCTCTTTCCCCTACTTTAAAACAAAGACATAAATAATGGCCTTATCTCAGTGATCTTGGAGAAAACTAAGGACAAGTTATTATATAAAAAGCTCTTATAGTTAGTAAGACTCATGGCTAGCATCAGCTCTTACATTAAATGGCATTCAATTAACTAAAAGTACAATGCTTTTTTCATTGTGCCAAGGAAACTGCAAAACTTCAGGGTTCACAGTGTCACTAAAATGATCAATTTCTGAACTCTTCTTAGTTGGCATGGTTGGAAAAAAATCTTTGCCACAATGAATAAGGAGTTTGTCTTTGCTTTGAGAAAACACAAATGAATTTTTTTTTTTTTCCTGACTGTAGTTGTCTGCATTAAATAAATTATTTACTATGACAGAGGAAAAGGCTGAACATTTTTGAACAGAAAAGACAGCCCTGACCACCTGAGCAGGTTCCAGAGTCCCCTCTGGAGTCATCATATCAGATATCCATAAGGATTAATGTCTGGAGGAACCCAGACAGTACATCTGCCATTCAGCAAACTCATGGCAGCTTCCATCAGCACCTGTGTCTCAGAGCTCGACCAATAAAGGGAGAAGTCAGTCAGAAACATGAATAGACCCTGAGTCTGAACACAGAAGAATTTAAAAATAAAGACAGAATTCCTATCCATATTCCAGGGAGTTCTATAACACGCTCATTTAATTCCTTAGACTTTAAATACATGTTCTCCAGTGAAAGAGAGAGAGAGAAGTCAGAGAGACTGGAGACAGAGAAATAATTGCACAAACAATGCAGTAATGATCACAATCAAACTCCCCTCCCTGAGTGTCTGCCTGGGACCATGATGGGGCAGGGCCTGACTCTGACCGGCTCAGTACATCCCCACGAGTTTCTCTGGGCACCACAGTGCGTGTGAATGCAGGCTTATGTGCAGCTGCTTTTTCTACACCTGATCCCAAAGGCAAGCCATCATCTTCCCTGGTGCTCAACTAAAGAAAGAGCCACCTGTTCCAACAGTAAAGGAAAAATGAGGCCCAATGAATTCGCCAGCACAAACATCTGCCTCCACTGAGTTGCCTTCCTGAGGACTTTAAGTTTGACCTTAATGGCAAGAGATGTCACCTTAGATGCAACTTCTGGGCCCAGTGTTCTTCAGAGTTTATTTAACAATATTTCCTCTCTGCATCCTGTGAGAAACTTCAGTGTTTCTGTAATGCAAAAGATCAGGCCTTTAATTGTTGTTGTTGTTAGGCGCTGTGGAGTCCGGTCTGACTGATAGAGACCCTATGTGCAACATAGTGAAACACTCCCTGATTCTGTGCCAGTACACGATCTTTTTTATGTTTAAACCCATTGTCGCAGGCACTGTGTCAATCCATCTAGTTGAGGGTCTTCCTTTTTCTCATTGACCTGCCACTCTCCCAAACATGATGTCCTTCTCCAGGGATTGGTACCTTCTAACAACATATTCAAGATACACAAGATGCAGTCTAGTTATCCTTGCTTCCAAGGAGCACTCTGGTGGCCCTTCTTCTAAGACAGATGTGTTGGTTCTTTTGGCAGGCCATGGTTTATTCAGCATTCATCTCCAGCACCATAATTTGAAAGCATCAATTCTTCTTCTGTCTCACTTGTTCAATATCAAGCTTTCACAACCATACAGTGTGGCTGAAACTACCACAGCATGAGTCAGGCAAACATTCCTCTTCAATGTGACGTCTTTACTTTTCAACATTTTAAAGAGGTCTTTTGCAACAGCTTTTCCCAATGCAATGCATCTTTTGAATTTTTTGACTGCTGCTTCCATGGGTGTTGATTGTAGAACCAAGTAAAGCAAAATCTTGGACAATGTCAATATTTTCTCCATTTATCATGAAGTTACTTACTGACCCAGTTGTAAGGATTTTTGTTTTGTTGATGTTGAGGTGCAATCCATACTGAAGGCTGTGTTCTTTGATCTTCATCAGTAAATGTTTCAAATCCTCTTTGCTTTCAGCAAGCAGAGTTGTTTTTTCTACATAACCTTTAATTACATACCCATAAATCTAGTTGGACTGCATTTTGATGATTTATAGACTTGCAATCTTGTGAAAGAAAAGGAAAACAGGGACAATTATCACTGCTCCACCAATCCTAACCATTATCATGTCTTCATTCCATATAAGTTACTCCATACACTAAGTCTACATCCATGGGACTTCAGTTGTGTCCCAAGAGGGAACAGAATGCTTGCAATAATAAATTCAGCAAGAGGAGTTCCCTCAACAAAACTTTAGGATAATTATAGTTGTTGTTTTTAGGTGCCATCGAGTCGGTATCCAACTCATAGCGACCCTCATAGGGTTCTCAATGGCTGTTTCGGGATTGCCTTGGGAGTGAATTGCCAGGTCCTTCTCCCATTTTTGCAGTGCTGGGAATTGAACTCAGGACCTCAGAGACTGCAGTGCAGAGCTCTACCAACTGAACTAAATCCCAGCATAATTATAGTAATGTGCTTTAATCTTCTGGTATGAAGAAGAAAGTATCTTCTGGTATGAAAAAAGTACTATCAGGAGGATGAGTTTTAAGTTTATTTGAAACTGATTTCTACTGAATGGGTTAATATAATGCTTTTCCCAAGAAGCTGTGTATTGTGCACAGGGAAGGGAATACACTTAAAGAGACCTATTAAGACAAAACTTTTAACACATAGGAGATTCAGGCAGATAAAATTTCTATCTTCATCAGAGCTAAAATGTCTTAAACTTTACATATAAAATAAAAATGAAATTATATTCTCTCTAGTCACTTTATTGTTAGGTTGTTGTTGTTAGGTGCCGTCAAGTCGGTATCCGACTCATAGCAACCCTCTGTACAACAGGGGAAATACTATTGTCAGTGCTTCTCTGCTGTGCATAGGGTTTTCAATGGCAGATTGATTTTTGGGAGGGGGTTGCCAGGTCCTTCTCCCAAGCCTACAGCATCTGGTGTTCCCAGGCAGTCTCCCATCCAGGTACTAACCAGGCCTGACCCTGCTTAGCTTCCGAGATCTGACGGGATCGGATGACCCAGGGCTACAGCTGCAGGCTAGTCACTTTATTATAGTACATTATTCAATTTTTGCCTATAGTTTGTTATCAAAAAGCAAAAAAAGTAAAAACAGTAAGCAAAAAATGGTAGATTGATAGCTGCTGAATTGTATCTTGTTTGATCTCTTAAGTAACTGTTATTACTTCCATTTTACAGATGAGGATCGTGTAGTTCCAGGCATTTAAATAATATACTATGGTCTCATTAATGATAGAGTTGGGGTTGGATGTAGAGCTCCTAAAACTAAGGTAGCTTTTTTCCCATATGACTTAATTCTGAACTACAGAACCAAAATAAAAGTAGCTGGCCTCATTGTCATGGACCAGAGATCCCTTAACTATGACCTTGGTCACTGACCAAGAAAATAAAGAAAAAAAGAAGAAATACCAAGGCCTCTTATCCTTCACTATGCCTATCCAGACTAAGACCTCAGATATACCAAAGTATACAGTGTTCCCCCTGGTGACTGGTGGAAAGTGATATCACAAACAATCCACCCATGTTCTAACCAAAGTCAGACCAGGCACGGTGATGCATTCCTGCAATCCCAGCGATTTAGGAGGCAGAGGCAGGAGCATTACAAGCTCAAGGCCAGAGGTAGCCTGTGTAATTTAGCAAGACTCTGTCTCAAGATAAAAATTAAAAAGCTGCTGGGAGTGCAGCCCAGTGGTAGAGTGCTTGCCAAGTACGTGCAAGGCTCTAGGTTCAACCCCCTAGTACCACACACACACACACACACACACACACACACACACACACACACACACGCACTGTGTAAAACATTTAGAAATTTTCAGCACCAAGAGAGGGCTGCTCTGTGTTTGGCATACCTAACTCTGTGAGGAGCGGCACCTGCCCTTAAGGCTGGCAGTCTCCACCTTCACCCAGCCTCAGGGAGCCCAAAGGACCGCAGCCACCAAAAAGTACTGGCAGCAGTAAGAAATTTAACAAAAAAATAAAAAATAAAAAAAGAAGACCTGGATAGCTTGAGATTAACTTTATACCCTTCAGGCAAATATATGCAGAGTGGGCGAAGGCAAAAAATAGCAATTCCCCACCACATTCTTCTTGCAATCTCCCCCCAGGATTCTCTGAGGCCACTTTGCAGGCCACAATGACAATATGTGTTCCCATCCCCAACCACAGATGACTGACTTCCTCAGCAAACACCTTGTTTTTCACACATCTTGATTCTCTCTCTTATATTTTTCAATTTTCTAATCCATTTCTTCCAATAGCTTCCAAGAGAAAAGGGGGAAAAAAAGCTTTCAAACTACAACATGAAAGTACACGAATGAATAGCCACAGGCACGTGCACTTCTGTATGCATTTAAATGCACATTTTGATTCTGTCGACAAAGCACAAAAACAAGTGGATTCCAGAAAATAAATTCATTTCTCAGGCATAATTCAGGCTTTCTAAAATCCAGGAGAAACCCAAATTATTTGATTATGTGCACTTGATAGTAACTAACCGTGCATTATGGGTCAATTACGTAGAGGAACAACTGGGTTGAGCACCATCATTTATGACTGCTGTCATTACGATCTATGATGCATGAAGTTTTAGACATGAAGTTTTAAATAAGCACTGTGCCACTTACCATGGTCCTAAATAATGGACTCTCTGAGATATAATTTATTTGTATATGTATAAAGAGATCCAAGTAATCTCTGAT
Source organism: Pedetes capensis (assembly GCA_007922755.1). NCBI lineage: Eukaryota > Metazoa > Chordata > Mammalia > Rodentia > Pedetidae > Pedetes > Pedetes capensis. The sequence continues at coordinate 27,470 of VMDO01008439.1, forward strand.
GTCCTTTCCAGCTGTCTAATTTTCTAAAATTAGGCCAAGACCCTTAATTATAACTAAAATGTAAGCATTTTGTAAATTCTGATTGAAATGAAGTGAAAGCCCAGAAATTAATTTAATGAAACAAGCAGAGCCATGGTCAAAATCAAGAGGGCTAGGTTCTAATTCTGGTGTTCCTACTCTCTGTTCTGGTTATCTATTGCATGAAAACCACACCAAGCTTAATGGCATAAACAGTGATTAGTTATTATTCCTCTGCACAGGATTCCATTGGTGGGCTATGACCAAGGTTTCTAATGTGACTGCAGTTAGATGGTAGTTGGGCCATAGTCACCTCTATGGCTCCCTCATTCACATAGTTGAGTATTGATACTGGCTATCAGCTGGGACCTCAACAGGTAATGTTAGCCAACACACATATATGTAGCCTGGCTTTCTCACAGAATGGTGGCTGACTCCAAGAGAGAGTACTCCAAGAGCTAGAGAGAGCCAGGTGTGCTGACTTTTATGACCTAGTCTGAGATATTATATAGCTTCATTACTGCTGCAGGCCTACCATATGATCAAGCCACTAAGGCCTATCCCTATTCAACCACAAAAAAAAATATTATATTCCACTTCTTGGTGGGAGGAAGGCCAAACAATATACAATATGAATTTTTAAACCATCACAATTGCTTTGCTCAGATTACTTAACATAGGGTTCTATGGTCAAGATCTTATCAAAATTTGTCTTTTTAAGATGTAAAATTCAACAACATAACAGTGATAAATTCAACTGCTGCATTTCTCCAAATATTTGAATTTTCAAGAAAGTAGTAGTAATAATAATTAATATTCACTATGCAATTACTATACTAAATGCCTTAATTGTGTTCTATGTCATAGGTATGATTATCATCCCCTTTAATCCCTATGTTGTTGTTGTTGTTAGGAGCTGTTGAGTCAGGTCCCACTCATAGTGACCCTCATAGGGTATTCAATGGCTGATTGTTTTGAGATTGCCTCAGGAGTGGATTTCCATGTCCTTCTCTCATTTTTGTTTTGCTGGGAAGCAAACCTGGGACCTCAGAGACTGCAGAGTAGCGGTCTACCAACTGAGCTAAATCCCAGCCCCTCTAATCCCTATAGATACATCTTAAGCTCCTAGGAATACATTTTATTTGTTCAAGAGAACTAACCAAATCAGTGTTTGCAATTCCGCACATAAAGGCAGATTGTAAACTTTTCTTTAGAGTTGGGTGACAGTAATATTATTTTGATTTAAGACGATTTTCAGGACACTGATCATTATCAAGAAATGTTATTATTCTTTATATGAACACACGTCCTCATGTCCCCTTCTCAAGCACAAATTGTTTGCAAAAGGATGTCCTCTAATTAGAGGACTAATGCATGTTAGGATTCTGCCTGCAGACCCTTGCCCAAGGACCCTTGAGAACACACTTGAGGATGTCTGTCTCATAAGGAACACCCTTCTCCCTCAAAGGAGACACTCAGTGCTCATGGCAGACAGGCTGCAGTAAAATTCCACAAGTAGAACTTTATGAAAATACCAGAGCCCAAGCCCAAGTACCGCTGAACACTAAAGAAGCCTGCTGCCTCCCCAGAGCACACCACTCTGACTGCTCTCATTATTTTAAAATGGAACCCCAACCTTCACAAGAGGTGCATGTGGAATCCAAACCCAGCATGATCAAGGCCTCAGCTGAACAGCGAGAATGTACAGAGGCCAGGGGTGAAGGTAGACAGCGCAGGCACCCCCACTGATTATTGACATATTGACCCAGGCAGAACCGCCAGAAAGTCAGGCCATCCCTGAGTCTTCCAGATCCACACCACTTTATCGTAATGGAAAGAGCCTCGCAAGGAAGCTGGTGAGCACGTTGTGATGGTGCTGAACACACAGGGCCCAGGTGCTGCCTATCCCTCATCGTTTCCAAATGACCAGACGGACAATTTGGAAAAGGTCAGACTTAATTCAACACAATCACCCTGAGGGAGCCTGGAGCCCGTTCTATGCTAGCCTTGGTTTTAAAAAAAGAAAAGAACTAATGGAAAAGAAAAGTAGAAAACGCCTAAAGAAGGGAGGAGAAGAGCAGACACTGCTGCTTAACTTTGCCCTCAAAATGCATTCTATTACATTTTCCCATGCACAGTCAGCACTCGGGAGCCCGGGGCTTTATTGTATATCGGTAGAGCAATAAGTGCGTGCAATAAATAAATCTATAACTGAGGTTGCTTGAATGAAAATATGCTGAAAAGAAATCAAACTGGTCTCCTGAGAAATAGAGTGAAGTCCAGATCAATTTAATAACAGGGATTATCAAAATAGTTGCTACACTGTTAGATTTTTCCCAGTTTTGAAAACACAGTAAGTAGCTGCTGCTATGTCATAAAATTTCTGTTAAGTAATTAGTTCTGACAGTAACTGGGATAAGTTCTTTAAAGGGTGGTTCGACAGGCTCAGGGATTCTTCCTGTTTCTCACATCCAGAGGACAAGGGCACTAATGGGGTCTCCAGGCTGCAGTAGTGGCTGTTTTTAAAACTGTTGTTGTTGTTGTTGTTGTTAGGTGCCATCGAGTTATGTCCAACTCATAGAGACCCTCATATGGTTTTCAATGGCTAATTGTTTCAAGATTGCCTCAGGAGTGGATTACCTCATCCTTCTCCCATTTTTGCAGTGCTGGGATTCAAACCCGGAACCTCAGAGACTGCAGAGTGCTGCTCTACCAACTGAGCTAAATCCCAGCCCCATTTTAAAGACTAGACTGCATTAAATCACAGCAGAAAGATCTCAGCTTAGCCTTTGAGGCTTGTTGCTAACAGGCCTTGCTCAATACAGCTAGCATACCCTAATTTCCTGATGTTCTCTAGAAATGCAAGGCGATTCCAGAGCAGACGCCCTGCCCTCAAAAAGCCCATGTTTAGGGAAGTGAGCAAGGATGTTGAACAATATTCAGGGAAAATTACCAACCCCTGGATCACGGTTTTGTTTTACCTTTTCTCACACAGGGTATGTTAACTTTTTGTTGTTGTTGTTGTTGTTTTCTTTTCCCCCTCATAGTAGGTTGTCACTTTCCTCCTAACATAAAGTTCAGAACTAATTAATGTTGATATGTGCTTGCTTTCTGTCAAGGACTATGCAATGTGCTTTCAAACATTTATATCTTTTTTGATCTTTCACTCCTCATCTGAGTCCAAATTCCACCTTCTCCTCATACCACATGACTAGGTAAGTTCTTATTGTTGTTGTTAGGTGCCTTCAAGACATGTCCAACTCATAGCAACCCTTAGAAGGTTTTCAATAGCTGATTGTTTCAGGATTGCCCTGGGAGTGGGTTGTCATGTCCTTCTTCCATTTTTATTCTACTGGGAATCAAACCTGGGACCTCAGAGACTACAGAGCGGTGCTCTACCAACTGAGCTAAATTCCAGCCCAGGTAAGTTCTTAGACATTCCTAACCCTTAGTCTCCTATCTAAGTACTAACCAGGCCCAGCCCTGCTTAACTTCCAAGATCTAAGGAGACTGGATGCCAGGGTGTATAGCTGTAAACAACCATAAACCCTCAGTCTCAGAGGTATGATGAGAATAATTTTTGTACTGGTGTCATGGGATTATTATCAGAATCAAATAAAATAAGTCTGTGTATATAAATAAGGTATTTTTTAGTTTAAAACAACTTTTAAAAGAATAGTTGGAGAAAATATAATGGAAATCAAACGAGTAAAAAGAAAGCTAAAGGGCCAGACTTTAAAAGGGTAGAAAGCCAAAGACTCCCAGAATATGTTCATAGCAAAAAGCACTTTACAAACCTGAGTGGTACTGGTCTGGTAGTGAAGGAATTCTAGCTATGCCTACCAGTTATTTTGTTCAACATTTAGGGTCTCCCAACCAGAAAGTCTAGTTGACTATATTTGGTTTATGTGACTGCCCTTTGGTATATTGGGCAAAGCAAAGAAAGATCTGGTAAAAGGAACCCTATTTACCTAATATTGCAAGGCAAGGCTCCTGGAGGTACACTTTCACCAAAAATACAAATGTGAGGCTAACTGCCCAGAGAAAATTGAATATCATCAAGAAGGAGAAAGGATAATCACCTAAGATGACAGAAACCCACAACAATATAAACTGCATACATGTCAGGACTCCATAAATGTTAATTATCTGTATCTTCCCCAGGATGTGGTTCCTTTGCAAATAAGTCAACTAAAGCTCAGAGGCCTGCAGCTGTAGCCCTGTGGCATCCGACCCTGTCAGATCTCAGAAGCTAAGCAGGGCTGGGCCTGGTTAGTACTTGGATGGGAGACTGCCTGGGAACACCCGGTGCTGTAGGCTTGGGAGAGGGATCCAGCAACCCACTTCCAAAAATCAATCTGCCATTGAAAACCCTATGAATAGCAGAGAAGCACTGACAAGAGTGTTTCACCTGGTGTATGTAGGGTCGCTATGAGTCAAGATACCAACTCGACAGCACCTAACAACAACAAAGCTCAGAGAAGCTCACATTTTCCCAAACCATATGCAAAATAAGTCAACCAATGCACCTGAATTCCAAGATCAGCACTTTTCCAAAGGGAAGAATTAAGGTGAAATGTTGAGGAAAAGGAAAATTTGTGTAGATGGATAAGTACTAAACAATATCTGTCTGTGAATTTGGTCTTTGTATTTGTTTTTTCTTGGGCATAGCATGAGTTTTCTATGTCCTGCTCTTACATCGATGGAGCCTGTTCTGTGATCTCTGGACAGCCAAAGCTGGGGGAAGCTTCCCACTCAACATGAGAAAAGCTAGACTTCCTCAGAGAGGTTAGAAGGGTAGAAGCACAAGTTTTAACCTTCTGTTTTCGATTAAATGGATAGGGGCTATAAATGTTTATGAAGTCAGACACACATAAATTTTTTAACTAATCTCACATGCAAGAGAGGCCACCTGAGGCAATGAAGATAGCAGAAGAAATTGGTGTCTTCTGACTATTATTTGGAGAAGTTTCCCAAGCCTAAGACTCCACTCATTTCTAATTGATAGCAAAGTTTGTTGCCACCAGCAAATCACTAAAAATTGAAGAAAAAGAATACATTCATTTTCATGAGTTACTTCCCCACCTCCACCTCACAATTATATTTCCAGGGAAAAAAAAATTGCCAGTTCACCATGTACAAAGGTCTGTGTACTTTGGATGGAAGGTTAGGAATGAACAGGGCTAAAAGTGAATAAACACCTTCAAAATTAAGATAGTTGCCAAGAGTCCCCTTTGCAAAAAAAAACAGATAGCTATTTGGCAAGAAAAGGAAAGAGAGTTTTAGGAAAGATAGTTAGATCCTTAGACATCAGGATCAACATTTTTAGAAAAGAACAATGTGAGGAAAGAGTAATGAAGGGATATGGGGATTGAATGCGGTGCTCATGTACACATTTACCCTCAGGAGAAGAGCATCAGATTATTTAGACTCTTCCTAGACTCACGATGTTTCAGGATTGTCACTTTTTAAGAGTAAAAATATTCAGATGTTTTCCAGGCCCCAGAGCTTTTCTTTTTTTTTTTTTTTTTTTTTTTTTTGCAGTACTGGGGGTTGAACCCAGGGCCTCGCGCCTGCATGCTCTGCAAGTGCTGGACCACTGAGCTGCACCTCAGCCCATTTTTTTTTTTTACTTTTTGAGACAAGGTCTCGCTAAGTTACGTAGACTGCCTCTGGTCTCGAACTTGCAATCCTCCCGCCTCCACCTCCCGAGCCGCTGGGATTACAGGCGTGCGCCACCACGCCCGGCCCCCCCCCAGAGCTTTTCTTAAGTCCCTAGTCAGAGTGGGTTGTACACTGAAGGAGTCAGTCTTCCATAAGGACTATAATTTCAGAAGGAGAGAGACATGGGTGGGACAGGAACAGTAGAGTTGAGAGTAAAGAAGCTGCAGATGTCAGAAGAGGGGACAGAAGAAGTAAGCAGAAAACCCGACTGTAAAAAGGAACAGCTGGCCCGGTAGGCAATAGCTCCACAGAGGTCACAAAATATCAGAATAAAGGTTTCACCAGTAAAAAAGAAATAGGAGAATGCTAAGAGCCACAGAGAGAAGAGAACATGTGCCAGAACAAGCCACTGAGAAAGCAGGGCATCTGGGTCAGCCAATGTGTGATTGCTCTTTGTGGCTATCAGTCAGGTGCCCATAGAGAACCGACCATGCACCCATGAAGATAGACCATGTGTGCCTGGATACCAATCATGGAGAGGTAGATCCTGACCATGCGCTTGTGGATACTGACTGTATGGACATGGAGATCAGCATGTGGGTGCCATCCATATGCCCATGGATAACAACCATATGCAAACAGATACTGACTATGTATATGTGTAGACCAGTCAGGTGCAAGCACTCAGATTTTCTAAGGAATCTTCATAACAACACTAGGAGATTCATTATTATCACTGTTTCACAGATAAGGACACTGGATCTCTACTAACTTTTCCAGGGTCACAAAATTAGTAGAATGAGGGTGAAATTCCATGACTACCTCTACAGATTACACTTGGTCTTCAGTGGACTATTTCTGTATCCATGGCTAATTTCCACTCCTGTCCCCTGAGACTGGCATAGACCTGTTAAGTAAGAATGAACTTTTATAGAGTTATATTAAGTGGCCATTTTTATAGAATAAATACTTCATAATCAATTTTATTTTGTTCAGCCTTTTCGATACAAGCAAGACCCTGTCTCAAAGAGTAAAAAAAGGGGGGGGGGGCATTGATGGTGCAGCTCAGTGGTACAGTGCTTGCAAAGCATGCAAGCACAAGGCCCTGGGTTCAACCCCCAGTACCAAAAAAAAAAAAAAAAAAAAAAAAAAAAAAAAAAAAAAAAAAAAAAAAAAAAAAAAAAAAAAAAAAAAAAAAAAAGATAGAAAAAAAAAAAGAAAAAGAAAAAGAAAGAAAGAAAAGAAAACACTATGAGGATTGCTATGAGTCGGACATGACTCAACAGCACCTAACAATAACAATAACAACAACAAGCATTTTACAGAGGCTATATCATTAGATCCTCAAAATTCCTATTTGGTAGGTATTATGCTGGCCCCTATGGAGCCTGCAGCCCTAGCCCTGTGGCATCCAATCCCATCAGATCTCTGAAGCTAAGCAGAGCCAGGCCGGCTTGGTACTTGGATGGGAGACCACCTGGGAACACCAAGTGCTGTAAGCTTGGGAGAAGGACCCAGCAACCCACTCCCAAAAAACAGTCCGCCATTGAAAGCCCTATGAATAGCAGAGAAACACTGACAATAGTGTTTTAGCTGTTGTATGTAGGGTCGCTATGAGTCAGACACTGACTTGAGGGCACCTAACAACAACAACTGAAAAGATAAGGGAGGTGAAACAGAGAAAAGTTTTAAAACTTCATAGTAATACAGCCAACAGAGACATAACAAGAACTCAAACAAATACTCAATCACAAAAACACATGCTTGCTCTTTTTTTGGTTTGTTTTTGAGACAAAGCCTTGCTGTATATCCCAGGCTGGCCGCAAGCAATTCAAACTCGTGATTCTCATGCCTCTGCCTCTTGAGTGCTGGGATTATAGGCATGTGCTACCACACCCACCTTTTAACACATGCTCTTACCCAAAATGCTAAACTGCCTTCATTTAGAAGGAAAACAAAACAAATATTCATAGTCATCTCTTTTCTCTTCTTTTCAGGAAAATGCCTTCAGAAAGATATTCATTTGCCAAGTATTTATTGAGTTTCTATACTCTATTGGGCTGGAGTTTAGTTCAATTGGTAGAGTGCTGTTCTGTGCTCTCTGAGGCTCTAGGTTCATTCCCCAGCACTGCAAAAGTGGGAGAAAGACCTGGCAGCCCACTCCCAAAGCAATCCTGAAATAATTCACCATTGAAACCCTATGAATAGCAGAGAAGCACTGACATAGTGCCCGGCATGGGACAGTGTAGGGGAGCATTTCATTCTCTTGTATATAGAGTCTCTATGAGTTAGATCCAATTAGATGGCACCTAACAACAAAAACAACAACATACTCTGTCAGGATATATGTATATCCTGATCTGCCATTCACCTATGAAAAAATCTGCCTGTAGCACATCTGTCTACAGCCATACCACCCTGGCATCTGATCCCTTCTGCTCTCAGAAACTAAGCAGAGTCAGACCAGTTAGTCCTTGGATGGGAGACTGCCTGGAAATACCAGGTGCTCAGAAGATGGACTCAGTAGCCCCACTATCAAAACAATCAGCCGGCAAAAACTATGAATAGCAGAGAAGCACTGACATAGTGCCAGGCATGGCACAGTGTCAGGGAATGTTTTAATCTATTGTACCTAGGGTACTATGAGTCAGACCTGACTCGAGGGCACCTAACCACCACCACAACAGTGGTTCATTACATTTTGTCACCTGTGAATTGCCTGTACAATTTCTTTGGACATTTTATGCTATGCTGTTAGGAAAATAATGTATGATTAAGCATACTTGCTCTGGATACTGCTGGAATTAGTTATAAACCTGGCTCCAATACTTATTAGCTGTGTAATATATGGTGTGTCTGTTGCTTTTTCTGTGCATCTTTTTAAATCTATAAAATAAGATGATAATATTGCTTTAGTTTTGGGAGTTTTTATAAGGACATAATAAAGATTATAATGATAGCTATCCCTACTCTTTATATCTCTTTTTTAAAAACTTTAAACCTATCTGCCTAGTCAAACAGCAGGAGCTTTTTGCAAAATTTTCCCTCAAAATACTCATCATTTTCTGAAACCACCTATGCATGTTGGCCTCCAGGGGAGAGCAAGGAAGCCCAGAGCTAATGAGAACAGAATATTCTAAGGAGGTGATTATGGGTGGTACAGGAATAAATATCTTGTTTCATGTTTTTGCCCAGAAAACTCAAGGTCAGCCCAGTAAATATACAATGTATACATGTATCAAATATCACACAGCCCCCCATAAATACATGCAATTTTTATGTTTTTAAAGTTTCAGTTAAGTTTTCAATTACAAAGTAGAAAATAAAAAAGAAAAAGAAAATTTTAAAAAATAAAAATGGTAATCACTCTTAAGTTCTAGATTTCCTGAAATTGTATATCACTCTTGTGTTCTTGTTGTCTGTTTTATATTGAACATACACATGCACATTCTATTTTAGCCACCAAAATGCAAGCAGCCAAAGGACAAACAAAACATTTGGTTCAGCTTTGTGTCCTTCTTAGAAAATATGCTATACAAAATAAGTGTTCATTAAATAAGAACTGAAGGAATAAGTATCAACAGCCTCATATGATTTCTTTCTTCTAAAAACAAAACAAAAAAAGAGAGAGAATTCTAGCTAATTTAGGACTTTGAGTCTTTGGGTTCCATTTAACTAAAGTCCTATAGGTATTGTTATCCCTATCGTAGAAGTTTTTCTTTCATGAGAGAACATTAGAAACCAAATACAGAATTCCCTTTAGGGCCCTCATTTAGAATTTGCAAAATAGTCAAGTAGATTTAGTCTTGTGTTTTCAGGACTTAGATTGTGAAAATGGAGCAGAAATAAAAATAATAGGACCAACACCTGGTAAGCTTGTTATACATATATATATATATCAGTTCATCTTCCCCCAAATACTATGAGGTTGGCATTATTCTTATCCTCTCTGTATAGATAAGGAAACTAAGGGACAAAAGGATTGCTTAACTTACCCCAGTTACACAGATAAGAACTAAGATGGCAGGATTTAATTTCCTGCCATATGACTCCAGGACCAATATATGCTTCTCTATTATCACAGTAAAGATATTGCCCAAAAAAGTCTCCTGGGAACAAATTACTAGAAGAAGGGGAGCCCATATCTCTTATAGCACAAGAGTTAGTAAGGAATTTTGGCCTTGATTCCTGGATTCACAGTCATCTACTGGGAAAAGTTCAAGCCAACCAACCAATTACCTTTCTGGACCTCAGTTTTCCTTATCTACAAAAGGGAAATAATGAGCCAGGCACGGTGATGCACATTCTGTAATCCCAGCGACTCGGGAGGCATAAGCAGGAGAATCATAAATTTGAGGCCAAAGGTAGCCTGTGTAACTTAGTGAGACACTGTCTCAAAATAAAAAGTAAAAATATGGGCTGAGGTGTAGCTTAGTGGTAGAGTTCTTGCAAAGCAGGCATGAGCCCTGGATTCAACCCCCAGTACACCAAATATATGAATAAATAAATAAATAAATAAACAAACAAACAAATAAAAAGTGGGAATAATGATACCAGCCTGGAGTCTACCTTTCCCACTGTTGTGATAAATACCTGACCTAACAACTTAGAAGGAGGGCAGATTTGTTTTGGCTAATCTCAGAAGTCAGTCTATGATTACCTCGTTCCATTGCTGTGGACCTACAGTGAGAACATCATGGCAGAAAGAATGTGGTAGAACTGAGTTGTTCTTTTCAGTGTCACAAGGAAGCAGAGACAGTAACAAGAAAGGGCAAGGGCCAAGGTGTACTCTTCACACGCATGCCCCCACTCCCTCCCTTCATCCAACATGAACCCACCTTCCACAGGCCCACTGCTTCCCAATAGTCCCTTAAAATTTTAAATCTATCAGTGGATTAAACCATTCATTCAGTCAGAGCCCTCACGGTCTTATCTTCCCTGGAAATGCCCTCTGAGACCAATCTCCTTTTACTAATCTCCTAGGCATCTTTCAATCCAATCAAATGGACAATCAAGATTAACCACCAGCTAGCTAAATTAGAATGAGACCATGTGTATCACAAGCACTTTCTAAAATATAGAGCAGACTGCCATGATCATGAGTGCAAACATACTAGAATCTTGAGACTATCCTGAGGGAAGAGGAGGAGATGCAGAAAATACCTTTAGAAGAAAGGGTGAGTCATACTCACTGACCCACAAAAAATGGGTACTTGTAGGTGATGGAAAGATGTTCAGGGTATTTATGTCCCAAAATTTAAGCATTCCAGGCTACCCAGGCTAACCAGAGACTGTAAGCTGACTCACATAGCCAATTATCTCAATTATCCTCATTTTAATGCAGGGATATTTCAAGGATTATGACTGGTATTACAAAAGAAGTTTAATTATAATAGCAAATTTCACCCAAAGGTCTAAAAATAATTTTAAACATGTTGCCAAACCTACAGGTTATTAAACATCTTTAGACTAGAACTAATATAAAAGATACTTCTAAAATTAGAAAACTCTACATCTGTTTGGTGGGAGAAAATAGAGGATAAAATTCTTAATATCTGTGCATGGTGAAGTAATTCATGGTTAATTTCTAGTTTCCTAGTCCCATGCCCTTGCTTAGTCTCATCTCCTTAGTGAAGTTTCAATTCTTCTCCCCATTACAAAATGTTAAACCTATTTGCCACATTCTCCATGAAGCATGTAGTCAAAAAGAATCTTTCTCTTGTGAAATCACTCTGTTTTTACTCTACTTCTCAAAATGGCTTAGGAGGAAAGACCCAGAAACTTTGTGACTTGAATAAGAAGAAAGCTTATAACTTTCTGTATAAGGTTCCACTAAACTGGTAGTCTAGTTTGGTGGAAAAATTCTGCTCCATCCAGTTATTCAGAAACCCAGAGTCATTCCATCTTTTGGTTCTGACATCCTTTTGACCACATATGGTTGAAATTAGGTCAATGGAATATTAGTATGTGAGCAAAAGTGAAGTCTACTAATCTAGCCCTTGACCATAGAAAACCTCTTTTCACTCATTTTCTTCCTACCTACTAACAAAGGCACTGAGGTTTTGGGGAACAGTGGAGAAATTAGATGAATTACAAGGGTCACAGCGGGATTTTGCCACCCAAGGACCTGGATAATAGTGGGAAACAGATTGTTATTGTGTTAAGCCACTGATATTTGGTGGATTCTTGTTGAAGTAGTCTACCTACCCTAACTAATACAGGAAGAAAATCTCAAAAAACCCACTTCTTTCCTCACTTACAGAAGTGAAAAATACTTCTGGAAATACTTCACTGGGAATGATCAATGGCAGTAATTACAACAAGTCTTACATTAGGTGCTGCAGACAGACAAGAGACAATGAGAAAGATTCTCTGTTTGGGATCCTAGGGAATGCTACCAAGGTAGGGGCCCATCTGGTCCACCTGGAGGACTGACCTCTATCCTCTAGGGCAAGTAGCCCTTTTCCTGCATCCTGGTCCTTCATCTTACCCCTCCCATCGAATAGCCCAACATGGCTCCTGACCAGTCCAGCTCTGGAGTGACCACCTCCACCCTTGGTCTCCTAGGGCCTCCTGATTTGTCATTAAGGGGACACCCATAATTGGTTTGGTCCATTCTTAATCCCCCTATCAAAAGTGCACCTCTACAAGTCCTCTTTTGCATAACAACCTCACCTGGCAGGTAAGGCAGGTAAACTGTCATACCTGTCACAAACCCTGCTCTGATTGGTCACTCCCCAGTCCACCCCCATTCCTGAAGCATATATAAACAGACCACTGACCACCCTTAGTAGCCTCTTCTTTCAAACCTTTTGTTTCTACAGGACCACGTGGATCCTGACCACCGCACCCTAATCCTAAGACTCTCATCACCACTGCAATACACCTTCAATCAACAAGACCTTCAAGCAAGATGGCAATCAAGACCAGGACCCCAAAAGAGGTGAAGGATTCAATCAAATCATGAAGAGCTCTCCATTTTCTCCCCCTGTTCAGGGAGGAGGAGAGAGAGAAGGTGAGCTGCAAGAGTCAAGACCAACATAGACCATCAGTATCAACAACATCCCTTGGCCTGTTCCTGTTCTCCTTTGCAGGAGCAGCTAAATAAAACCCTTGTTCTGTTTTTATACAAAGAAGGCTCTCAAAGTCCTTCTGTTGGCACCACCAGCCAGCTCTTACCCCAAGGGTCCCCGGATATCAGTTGTGTTGGGGCAAGGCTCTGAGATCTCAGCCAGGCCGGAGCCAAATCCCGACAATTCTCTAACCAGAACCATGTCACCAACCAAAATATCTGAAATTTTAAGAACCAAAATATCTTAAAATTTTAAATCTATCAGTGGATTAAACCATTCATTCAGTCAGAGCCCTCACGGTTTTATCTTCCCTGGAAATGCCCTCTGAGACCAATCTCCTTTTACTAATCTCCTAGGCATCTTTCAATCCAATCAAATGGACAATCAAGATTAACCACCAGCTAGCTAAATTAGAATGAGACCATGTGTATCACAAGCACTTTCTAAAATATAGAGCAGACTGCCATGATCATGAGCCCAAACACACTAGAATCTTGAGACTACCTTGAGGGAAGAGGAGATGCAGCAAATACCTTTAGAAGGAAGTGTGAGTCATACTCACTGACCCACAAAAAATGGGTACCAAAAGAACCAAAGAAGAAAAACCAAAACTACATTGTTTTGGCTTGATGCCATATTATTTCAACATTTGAGAACCTTCTTTTTAAAACAGCTTCATTGAGGTAAATAGATGCATAATAAGCTATACATATTTAAACTGTATTTTATCACAAATGTACAATTTAATGTTTTTACAAATGTATACACCTGTTAAAGCATCACCACAGTTAAGATAATAAATAAAAATATCAACGTGAAAAGTCTCCTCATGCCTCTTTCTAATCCATTCCTTTCTCCACCCTCCCCCTTCATAAAGTCCTCATCTCTGGTTTACCTCTGACTTGCTTTCTGCCACTGTGCATTGGACTCCACTTCCCAGGATTATACATAAATGTAAGCATACCATATGTACTGTTCTTGTATGGCTTCTATCACTGTCATAATTATTTTTATATTATTTCACAGTTCACAGTATCAACAGTGTGTTTCTTTTTAGTACTGAATGGTATTCTATTACATGTATATACTTCAATTTGTTAATCTATTTCCAGTTTGAGGCTATGACAAATAAGGCTGCTGTGAACACTTGACGTTCAAACATTTATACAGACATATGCCTTCAGTGCTCTTGAGTAAATAGCAAGGAATAGAAGTTTAGTGGCATTTAGAAATTAGCTTTGCCTCATTCATTCAAAACACATGCAGGAAATGTAGGAAGGTGGGGTTAAATGGTGGAAGAAATAAGACTCAAATGGGGACTAGATAACTTGGTTTTAAAACAGCTAGTTTTCATTTATTTTAGGCAAATATCTTGAACTCCTTGTTTATTCATCTGTAAAATAGAGTTAATAATACCATTCTTGAACACTTCCACTATAATAAAGAACAGCATTATATAAGAAGATGAGATAATACAGGACGAAAGTGGTAGCTATAAAATAGATAGTGTTCTGGGGATCAAGGAAGCTGTTTACTCCTACTTGGCTCTGGCCTTGTGTTTCAATACATAACTATTTATGCTCCTACCATTTTTAGCTAATAGTGGTGGCAGAGTCTCAAAAGAATGGGCCCTAAATACTTTGGTGAGGTAAAGAGAAAATCACTCCAGAGCATGCCAGTTGTGGCTCAGGCAGAAGAAGGCCTGGATAAATTTGCACCATTCCTCCCAGAGGCCAGTGCTAAGGATTATTCATGGAGAAAACATAAAGTTTCTCAGAACCACGAAGGCCATGTGTCTCTGCAGAAACTGTCCAGAGATTCACAGGCTATTCCCCAGCTTAAGAATACTTGTCTCTGTGAAAAAGAACAATTCTTTAGGAATTAGAAGACTAGAAAATCTGTCTCAGTGCCACCACAGAATAGCTAAATGGCCTGGGGAAAATAATTTACCATCCCTGGTTCTGTTTCCCCACCTGTGAAGGGGCGGGGGGGAGGGGGGTTAACTGATTGCCACCAACAGTAACATTTCTAACAGCATATTTCTCTGTGGAGGTTTTTGGGACACACTGGCCCTAGAAAGGGAAGCTCATTGCCTTTGATGATAAATATAGTCTGTTTGCTCAGCAAGATTAAGGGGATGTAATAAATATTCAAGCCAGGCAGTGTTTGGACTGTGACACAGTTTAACAACGCTAATCTGCTGCGTAGCAGTCAATGCTTGCATCAGCTTCACATATTTATAAAGATGTCCTTATCATCCAGCACTTGGGTCAATTTTAAACTCACATTCCATTGGTAGCTTCATTTAGCTTTCTCCATGCCAGTGGTTCATATGCTGAGTCTTCAGCACATAACAGAGGTTATCCAGGCAGAGGGAAAGTAAATCTCTACATATATTTTAAGAATCTAAATACCACTTCAGGACTACAACAAAGTGACCCAAGGTGTCACTTTAGGGATCTGAGTTTTCTCAGAATAGATTAATTATTTTTGCCTCATTTTGTAGATTTACCCAGTTCAGCACCCTGGACAAGTACCCTGCTCAGTAAGCCAATACAGGGGACTGTGAGATGCGAAGGGTCTATGTGGTGGGTTAGAGAAAGCTGTCTTCAAACTTAAATAGGGCAGAATATCTTTGCAGGCAACATAGTGAAAAACTGCCTTAGTGAAATGTACAGGCACTGCAAACGAGAGGTTGCTATTTACCAAAGAAATAAAGCAAGGAGAGAAGAGGAAAAAAATAACTCAGATAACTCTCACCTCTATCTATTACTGTAAAATGCCAGAAGCAATTATGATGTCATGTGTTGTCTAAAATTGGAGCAGTGAGACAGCTTGAGATGCAGTCAGAGCTAATAAACCAAATAAAATCCACTGAGTTTTACTACATTGTATTGTTTCTTTACACAATTATAGCCAGTGAGAAAGGCATCTGCCACATTATACTCAATTTATTCCTCCTTTATTTCCTCTCTTCTCTTTCCTTCCTTTGTTAAAAATAAAGTATGTGAGGTTGGCTAGCTGGGGATAAGGGAAAAATGCCTTTCTAGATAGATCTAACATAACTTACAATTGTAAGCCTTGAAAATATCCCCTGATTAAAATATGCTTCTCCATTTTGCACTTACTTCAGCATTAAGCATCTGATAAAGGAAGAAAGAGCTTCCCACCTTAAATGGAAAAGAGAAAATAAAAAGGATCCTTGCCATTCAGGATCCTTCTAATCAATTCTACTTTAGAAGGTCCAGCTATAGAGGGCTAATTTCCAAGGTATTTCTTTAATCAGTTTCCTAAATCCAAACTTGTGCTGCTTTAATTTCCTTTGGATCTGACAGCATTAAGTTAAGAAAAGTCAAGAGCTTATTTTTTCATATTCTATGTGATGAAAACATTCTCACTTTCCATGCACTTTTCAGATGAGATCAATTGTTTTATTTCTCTCAAATGCTAACAGGAGTTGAGCTGTAGGGGAAACTTCAGGACCCAAGGATAATAGGCTCCCTTTCCCTGGTAACTGATCAGCCTCTATTTCACAAATTTCAGGAGAAGCCAGACAAGCAACTTCCTTAGAGTCAATCCAAGGAATTTATCCAGAGAAAGGTCTTTTACTTTTGTGTTTGTATTATTTTCCTTCACAAGCTGTAAAACCCTTCACATCTCACGAAAGAAGAGTAATGATGTCATCATGTAACATCAGAATGCAATTAGTCATTTCAACTGGACACCAACAGCCTTCACAGGTCACTTATTTCTACTAACCTCAGGCTTCTGTGATTTCTATCCAGATCTTTCCAGCCCTATATCTGGTGAAGAAAATCTCCATGCAAAAAGCAAACATATTAATTATGTGAATTGCATCTGCACACAGGTTGTGGGAGCTCTCAGACCATATCTGATGAATGCCAAGGCCCAAAACACCCAACTCCACAGGGATGTTGTTTGCTATGCCCTTTTGTTCATCAAGAGATTGATTTTCATGTTCTGGCTAAACAAACACTTAGCAGTGCTAAGCATTGTCTCTTGCTTTGCACTGAAAACCAAATTAGCAAACATGGTCAGGGAATAGGTTGAGAGTGGAGGTTCAAACAGGCTTCTCAAGGCCAAGACATTGTGTCTGAACAACTTTCCACCGACCTTTGTCTTCATCACAGGTGATCTCCTATAAAACATGTCACCAAACTCCACATGCACAGCCAGAGAAAATAAATCGTGGTTTATCCAAATATCATGTGTCATGGCACAGTCAAACCAAATGGCTCCGGAAAGATCATTCCTGATAAAGGACAAACTGCTTGCACAGAAATATAAAGGTGTCGGTCATAAAGGCTCTGAGCTGCAGAAGTCAATAAATACACAGACAATATTTAGAGACAAGCTGGGTTAAGAGCAAGTTAAACTGGGTGCTACTTTTAACTCCTGGTAGACCAGCTTTGTGGGTCTCAGTATGTTGGTCATCTCTTGTCACTGGCATAGGGATGTCTTGTTATTGACTACACTTTAACATGCCACTATAAATCCACAACAAATTTACGATTCACTAAGGTTTCTTGGCAGAGTTAGAGGCCAATAACACGTCAGGAATGGCAACCTGGCTGGATGTTTTACCCATCACACATTTTACAGAGTATGGTCTTCAAGACACCAAGGGGCGATAAGACCCAGATAATAAATCCACGAGGGAGTAGAGTTGTGGGGATCGTGTCAGACACCTGACCCATAAAATACATTTGCACTGATAGGGCCTGCCTATTTGTCTCTTGTGTAATGTAGTCGGAAAGAAAACTCCTTAGTATGTAGGCTGCCTCAGGAAAGAAACAAATGGACCACAAGTCCATCCAAGTCGTTCCTCTGTAAGTCAATATCAGCAGGTGTGGTCTGAGGTCTCTGCCCAGTAGTTGCAGCTGGAGTTAGCTGGCTGACATTGACTTATTGACATGGTGATGGGAACAAGAAATTCCCTAAAAGCAAGAAATCCACTTTCTTGGAGTCTTTACAGCTTCCTTTTGGCCACCATCCTCCCAATACTCCCTAGCCTGACCCCTCTCAGGAACTGCAATAGACAGATAGTGACTGGAACAGTAGGATGAGTGGCCACATATAGACTGTGCTTTCATGAAAGGGCAGATATTTTCCAAAGGGCCGACTGATCCACCTGGAAAAATTTATCACCAGTTCTAAGCACTGCAGATGGTAAAACAAAACAAACCCAAACAAAACTGATCATTTGCTCTAACTTACAGCACACAAGTCGAGTCAAGTGGAAAAACAGGAAGCGAAGCATTTTGCTACCAGCTAACCATTGGTCTAAGACACATTTTCTGGGCTAATTCTCAATTTTAATGGCCATTCATTTTAACTCTTTAACTTTTAAAAACAGCATTCTCCTCATTTCTTATCACCAGTAGCTTAGACTTGCCAACACTCTAAAAGTTCATGCGATGTTCCGGGAACTCGGTTTTTTGTAGTTAACACAGAGGTTCCATATTTCCTATACTAGCTATTGTTGGTAGGTGCCATTGAGTAGGTAGAGAAGCCCACAAAGCAATCCTAAAATTAGTATACCTTTGCCAAAAAGTACGTCTTAACTTTTCAACCATCTCCTCTCTGCTTTATGAAATCTTGGGCACCCCCAGCTCACTTCCATTGCTTAACCAGTAGACACTCTTGGTAGAACCTGTTCTTTTACAACACAGAACCATGAAGCACATCCCACTTCCCAGGCTTCCCAGAAATATCATTCAAAGAGGAAGAAACCATAGTTTGATATAAGGAGAATTTGGGATACCCTTCTGAACATGAATGCCTCCCTGCCCCTAATCCTGCCAGAAGAGAACAATTTGACTGAGTCTTGAAGAATTTTTTTATCATTAATCAGAATCCTTCAGTGAAAAAATCAACACCCAGTGAGAACTTAAATCTCATCTGTGTAAATAAGGAGTGTTCTTCACATTTAGTCACATCTAAGCATCAAGCTTTCACTCTCCTTTCAACAATGTCCATGTCTCTCTAGGCGTAATGATCTCCATTCTACATCTGGTATATCTGGGACTTTTACACATACATATAGGGAGAGAAAAAGTCAATGCCCCCATCACCACCCCAAGTAGTTAGATGCCTCCATGAGGCATCTTCCCTCTGGAAAATCCATGAACTACCTACAAGCAACTGTCTGTGAAAACTCTGTTTCCACAAGGGCCATGGGACTAACAGCTCCACTCACAAGGCTTCTTGACCCACCTGGAAATGCACTCTCACTGCTACCAGCAAGTGGTCTGCCTTTGATGGCTGGGCTTCCAGGGTACTTTCTAGAACTCTGTTCAGCTGTTCCTATCACCCATGCCACACTACCTCTCAGGCTGCTTTTGTACCACTTCTCCCATTAACTCACCTCCCTCTCACATTCCCTCCACTCTGGTCACCCATCCTCCCCACTCCTCCCCTCTTTCATGAAGGCAACTTCCTATAGTAGAGTGAAAGATGAGCAGCCTGCCTATGTGGTTTTCACACTACCCTCTTTCCAGTTTTCTTATTGTGTCCCTGCTTCTCTTATAACATGCCAAGGAAGTCAGAAAAGCAAACTAGCCTGTTCCTTATAATTCTTAAAAGCAAGGCAGATGCTTCTGATTAATGGAGGGGTGAGCACATACAGGAAGTGGGGCAAGAACAAGAATCACAGGCATTAATATTTCAATATATTATCTTGCTTCACCAAGTACTGATGTTTAACACTTGAAGAAAATCAAAGGGCTGCAGACTGACCATGCTGGGTTCCAGAGTATCCTCTACCTCATAGGGCTCTTAAAGTCCTATGCTAATACACATGAAGTATTGAACACAGTACCTGACACAGAAGTGCTTGACAAATTTTGTTGGTTGGTCCCATCAAGTCAGAGTCCAACTCATAGCAACCCTATGGGCAACAGAAGAAACACTATTGTCATGCTTTTCTGCTATTCATAGGGTTTTCAATAGCTGACTTTTTTTAGGAGTGGGTTGCCTGGTCCTTCTCCCAAGCCTACAGCACCTAGTGTTCGCAGGTGGTCTCCAATCCAAGTACTAACCAGGCCCCACCCTTCTTAGCTTCCAGGATCTGACAGGATCAGATGCCACAGTGGTACAGCTGCAGGCTGGCAAATGTTAGCTATTATTAATATTTTTGGAAGCAGAAAATCGAGTTGGAAGAAGTCTGGGCAGGATTTTTTTTTAATGGGAAAATTCCACAACTGCTCAGTCTTAATGGAAACCAATAAGACCAGGCCTGCCATCTTGTTTCCTCCTCCCTCCACAGCCTTTGTTTGACTCAGTCTTTTCTCATATGATAGCTAGGAAGCTTCACCCTAGTCACCTGCTACAAATTATTACTCCCCAAGAAAGCCCACTTATAAGCACTCAAACTCTTGAGTGGTTTATTCTTTGAAAATTTCCAGCAGAGATTTTGCTGTGCCTGTAATTATAACCAAACACTCTTAAAAAATTCAATATCAACCTGATATTGTGCCAGATAATGCCCCTTCAAAGTGGTACCATTATACCTCCAATGACAGGATGCTGGGTGAAGTAGTCCCCTCTAAGCCACAACAGAGACCCTTTGACAACAGGTAAATACTTCAACACTATTCATCAGAACCTGAATATAACATACCATCACCACAGGGAAAGTCAGTCTAAAACTATAAATGTCAAGATATAATTAGCTTAAAGGTCAAGTTTAATTACAATTGTTGAACTGAAATACAGTAATTACTAAAATCAGGTAGGAAAATTATTTTAATGGTTTGAAATGTTTTGTTGGTACCCATCATCACAGAATGATGGTTTTTGCTGCCTGATAAAAATTTACATATACATGCATATATACATACATACATATATATACATATATATATGGATGTATATGTATACACACACACATATGGTGATAGGCATTTATTTCTTTGCATGGACAAGAACAGAGAATAAAATCAGAGTGCTGACAAAAAAGCCTGCAAAACCCAAACAGCTCCATAGAACAGTTGTTTCATGTTATCATATTATTAATCCTTTTCTTATAATCAGTACTTTAGATATAATTTTAATGAAACTTCAGGGGAAGCTCAATGCATTACACTGTAACAACAGAGGAAGCTCATTTATCACTTGGTTTGTATGCTTAATGGCAAAACAAATCAATAAATGAAGAGCTGATGAGAAAATAACTCAATAATTTGCAAAAAGGTGTTCGACCTGTAGGATTTATAAGGTTTCTACTGGGAATATTTATTTACTCACGCAAGTATTTTTCTTGTTTTGTTTTGGGTTTTTTTCCCATTTCTTTTCTTTGAGTATCCAAGGACTAGAAAGTTTGAACAATTTTTTATTAATTTTTATGTACTTTTTTGTTTAAAAATAAGTGATAATACCTTTCAAAGTCTGCTTCTGTTTTAAAGAGAGAAGAAAAGCGAAAATAAAAATTAAAAGCCCCTGAGAAATCTAAATGATGTGATGGTAAAAAACCACGAGTTACCACAAGCTCCTCATCATTGGTTAAAAAAACAGATCCTTCAGAAGATTTAGTCTGAATACGGATGTATTCCCAGAGGGAAGAAAGAAGTCTCATCCAGTATAGTTCTCATATGGAGATTAGCACTCCTAAAGAGAACGAAAACATCAATTGCTGGAGGAAAAAAATTGTTAAAATGAGGCAGAAACCTACAAAAGGTGTTTTGTCAAAATGGAGAACAAAGAGCTAAGGAAACAGTGCTTTACTACCTGAAACCCACATGGAGAAAGACAGTTTTAGTTAAGAGAGGAGGAACTGCATGTCACCAAAGCATTTAAAGAACCCCTTGGTGACAAAGCAAGAGCAGAGCTATTCACCAGAAAGCCACAGACAATTCGAGGAGAGTCTGCACTCTGCTCTAGTTCAATAATGGCAAAAGAAAATGACATTTAATTAAGAGCTGCCTGCCTTCCAGGTACTTATGACATTGAAATCAGTGTGGACATAAGGCACTACAGCTGACATCAACATAGTTCACCCAAGAAGTCATTACTTAAGATTTACAACCCACTGTAAGAGAAAAGTGAAAATTTATGACAGGTTTCCATCTGGCAGGCTACATCATTAGTATTCACACTGATAGCAGCAATGATTTAAATTTCATAATCTAAGTGAAGATATGCATCAAAAATTCTTCTAAAATATGTCTAATAGCTCTAACTGACTTCTTTATTAGAGTCTGTCTATGAAAAAAATGTCAGATACCAGTGAAGAAGTCATCAAATGTTAATTTCAGTCTATTCCACTGATAGAAATTCATAATAAAGTAGCATCATTGTGACTAAAACCCCCACCCAAGCTCTCTGAAGGCGATGCAATAAACTAACTACTTTTCATTGCTTTATAAAATAAAGCCTGATTGCCTTGTTTGATCTGGTTATAGCAAACATTTCAAATCATAACAATCATTATTTATTAAATACCAATAGCTATTTTTGGGCAATGGAGGGAGGAGAAAGTGAAGCCTTTGGCATGTGTTGTTCAGGACCGATGAATAAATCCTGTTAACAGAGAGGAGGAAATAAGTATAAATCTCCTACTGCAGGAGAATGACTGTGCCATCCATTTTTCTGAATTAAAGTGCACTGTCACTGCAAAATGCCCTCGTGTTGTTGGAACAGAACTGTGTAAGAAGATAAACCCTTGATACCTTCTTTTAAAAATGGAGATAGAGAAATGCTTAAAACAAAAGAAAATGTGGTTCACATATCAAGACTTAGGGTACTCACAGAGAATATTGGGTACTAGTTTAAAATATGTTTCACTTTAGAGGAAGTTAATACAGTTCCAGGGGTTCCATGAATGATGCCACAGAAATAAAATTTTTAAAAAAGCAAGAGTTACAGATTCAGGAAACAGGCTGGAATTAAATTTGGTTTCACCACATTTTAGCTCTGTGACCTTGAGCAAGCTATTTATCCTCTCTAGCATTCTATTTCCCCACCTGAAAAATAATACCTAGCTCACAGGGTTGTTAGACTAGAAGGGGGATGTTACATACAAAATTCCCAGAACAGTGATTCCCAAAGAGTTCTTAGTATGCAAAGCTTATTGGCTTTCCATAAAACTGAAAATATGGTGGGCTCTGGGATGTCTCTAGACCCTCGCACCCCTGAACTTGGCTGTAGGAGCTGAAGAAACAAAGAGTGACAGATACTGTTAATTGTCTATCCAACAGCTACCACTCACTTCTTCCTTTAAGAAATGGCGAATTGTCCAGATATGTCATGCAAAAAATGTGCCTGGGAAAATAACACCCTCCATAACTCTGGGAAATAAGACGGGTTTTTTTTTTTATTGGGCATATATGGCCATAATAGGTGTCATTCGCCAAATATTTCTGACCTTCTACCTTACATGCACAAAGTAGTCTTGTATTTCCCTGGTTTTCTGTATTTGGATAGGATCATGTTACTAGCTATAATTAATGTATCAGGAAGGCAAGTGACATTGGGATTGAATGGATTATGTGGCAAAATAACCAGTCATGTTTCCTGTGGTGGCTGCTTCCTCACCCTGAGTCTGAATGATGCTGTAGAGAAAGACCTAAGCCAGTTCACAATGGACATGGAACATGAACAATAAATAAATCTTTGTCACTGCAAGCCACTGAGATTTTGGTAGTGTTTATTCTCACAGCAGGCTTGAACTATCCCGACTGATGCAATTGGTACTTTCTACTGCAGCCTGATTAAAGGAATGAGAAGTGAAAAGAAATGTGGCCTTGCTTCCAGTTTTTGTGCGCATGAGCACTCAATTCTACCAGAGGCACGGAGGGGTATCAAAGCAGACTTTATAGAGTAATTAATGCTTAAACTGAGTTGGGATCTTAAAGTGGTTGACAGGCTTGTCAAACTGATTGAGAAGAGGGACTTTTAAAAAAATTTCAGGCAGAGACAGCAGTCTGAAGCGGACGGTGACAAGAGGTGGTACTCTCAAAGATTTGTGATGAGGAGTAAGCAAGAAGAGATCAGAGAAGTTCTTATGGATCAGAGAAGTCCTTATGGAATTTGGACATTATTTGGTAAGCCAGAGGCTTTCCATTACAGATTCTATGACAATTGGTGATAAAATACAGGAAACATGGCCCCTGGACAATCCTGGATTTTTGAGTGAAATTTTAACAATGACATCATTGCAGTCATTGATGTCAATTGCCACATAGTGTATTTGATGATGCAGAAAAGATTGACTGCTGATTACATGTGATTTATCTCTTTCTGTTCCATTCAGGAAAGAACAGTAGAATTCAAAACTAAAAAATAAATCAATACTCATCTTCAATGCTTAGATCCAGTTAGTGATACACATTTCACAAATTATCCTAATGCACAGACAGATCCTAACAAAGATCTTCTGCTGCGGGCACTGGGAGCTACTGGGGGCTTTCAGCAGAGGAGTGACATGACCAGACATGAGCATTTTGGAAAAATTTATCCAGAAAGCAGGGAAGCTGGAACGAAGATGAGGAGGAGGACACCATCTATGAGACTGTCACAATTATAAGTTTTTACAGGTAACAAAGACAAAAAAGAATGTGCATCCATCTCCCAAATTCCAAGAAAATTTTTTCAAGAGAAAGTCTGTCTTTCATGGTGCCTGTGGTATTTGAAAACTATCCCCAAATAAAATGTCTTATTTTCTCCCAATCATCTTTCAGTGGCAATATCTGTCTACTTGCTTCTACCACTTGTCCGTTCTTGTTCCTTCTCTTTTCTTTCACCAATGCTTTGTCTCTCCCTTCGGAGAACTCATAAATGTGTTTTAAGACCTTGGGAAGTTTGTGGAGTGAAGTGTTCCCCTTTGCTTGGAAAATCATGGTGATAAATGTCCAGGTCAAGATAATGAAGGTCTGAACTGAGACAGAACTGAGAAATGAAATGAAGACAAAGAGACAGAACAAAAAGATGGTAAGCTAATGAACTTGGTATACATTGTTGTTATTATTAGGTATAACCTATTTTATTTATTTATTCTAAATGAATAAATTTATTTATTTTACAGCAGTGGGTGTTGAACCCAGGGCCTCATATAAACTAGGCAAATGCTCTACTACTGAACCATACCCTCAACCCCCTTCTTTATACTTTTCTTCTGAGACAGGGTCTTGCTAAGTTGTGCATGCTGCCCCTGGCCTCAAACTTCCTATTATCCTGCCTCAGCCTCCTGAGTAGCTGGGTTTACAGGTGTGTGCCATGGTGCTCAGCTGGTACACCTCTTATATTACCAGGGGAAACTATTTTTCTGGTTGGATAAACAGCTTCCTACAATGTCATGGGCACTTGCAAAATATATGTTGTATAAGTAAAAAATCTGAGAAACAAAATGCGAAGCAATAAGTATATTTGAGGATAAATCCACAAGGTGGATCAACAATGACTTCTGATCTAAAAGAGTTTCCATCCTTGCTATTATCCAACAATACCAAGGCACGGATGATAATACTTGGCACAAATACTACCTCTCCTTCATTTTCTGCACCCATAGCAGTCATTTTAACTTACCCACTACAATTTTCCACTGTTAAACCTAGACATATCATCAGCCTTCAAGAAACAATTGTCCAGAAAATCATTGCCAATGGATCAGAGTTGGTGCAAGAAATGACACCTATTTCCCTACTTCTCAGGCTTACCAATATGTGGAGTGAGTTTGAAATCAATCAAGCAGCAAATAAAAACAGAAAGAAATAAATTTTGCATTTTAACACTACTCTTTTTAATTACACTTCTTGGAACTCCGTCCTAATGAAGGAAAACTGGAGCATGTGGGGTCAGCAGGTGCTGATTAACAGTTCCCCAGTCTTAAGGGTACACTGAAGGGAGCTATTAGGTTAAGAAAGGATAACAAGAGTGGAGAGGGTGGGTCAGCCTATGGAAGATGTTTATTTTGAGAGAAAAAGAATACATTTGTCCTATTTGTTTTGTTAAAATAAAATCTGCAAAGATGCTGCCTACAGAGAGATATTTTCAATATAAGCCACCTAAGGCAATGAGGGCTATGAAAACCACAGCAGATGAACTGCAAGATCTATAACATCTAATCTCTCTAACAATGAATTCATAGTGTAATCAGAAATAATATCAGCCACCCTTCAATTTCCCTATTAGTAAAACAAGAGGGTCAGAATAACTTCCAATAATGATAATGACCACTTACTTATACTTACTGTGTACTAGACAACATTCTAAACACTTTGCACATGTTATCAAAGCTGGGAGTATATCTCCCTTGGAATCAGGAGCAATTAAAAGACATTCTCCTTTTATTGTATTTGTATGACTATCCTTTCTCAACACATGCCAAAAATAAGGCTCAGTAAGGTTGAGGAACCCATGCTCACATCACATAAGAAAGAGAGGGTGGAATTGAACTTGTCTGTCTGGTTTCAAGGCAAATCACAGTAACCACCATTTTATATTATCAGGTGCTACAGAATCGAGTCCAGCTCACAATGACACTCATAGGGTTTTCAAAGGCTGATTGTTTCAGGATTGCTTCAGGAGTGGATTGCTGCCTCCTTCTCCCATTTTTGTGGTACAGGGGTTCAAACCTGGGTCCTCAGAGAGTACAGAGCAGCGCTCTACCAACTAAGCGAAACTCCAGCCCACCATGTTATACAGAAGCTGCTAAATGTCATGGCTTCAAATTACAAACAGGAAGTTGGACAAAGACTCAGGCTTTATAAAAGAATACAATCCCTGTGTGTCACAGTAACACTTCTGTTTAGGAACATAACACTGACAAGGTTTTAACAACGAATTCCACTCCACAAACCCACCTATTTAATGGCTTCCGGTGTTCTGCTGTGTGCTAGCTGACACCAGCATATAAAAGACTTTATGAGGTCTTTATTGACCTGTTAATGTCAATCCCAGTACTAATGGAATAGTACATTATCCACAGTGGAACCGTGGAACCCAGTTTCCAATGGTAATCACTAGGACTAACTCAGAAACGTAGTTAATCTGGGACAGTTGCCACCAGATAAATGAAGAATTTTGGCTAGTTAATTTTCCCAGAGCAACAACACAGATAAAACTTTGTTCTAGTCGACTGACTTGCTCCCTATTTTTTTCAAGAAATGGACAAATGAAATTACTAGATGATTTTATATCACATCAGGCAAGAAATACGGCATTTTGGAAATGTGCTTTTTCAACATTTGGCACTTCAAACCTAAGGCAATGGAAAGACCTGGCAGAATTATTTGGAAGGATGAAAGATATAAGCGCCATGATGAGCTCCTCTCTGATAGTAAATAACCAAGCTTTTATTGGGTGAATGTAATTAGAGACAGATTTCTGTGCAGCTTGGATACAGCTGTTTCTGTCCTCCTGGCTTCAAACTGCTGCTGGATCATTCTGCAGCCATTGGCAATTCAGCCAATCAGTTCCACCTCGATGCACCCAGCTGACCTCCTTCTCCACTGAGATGATGGACCTGCCTATGAAGACTGTTAAAAATTCTAAAATGAGGTCCTTAAGTCTCAAAGGCACATTGAAATTGCACTTTCAGTAGCATACCCATTAGGATTTGTCTTACATTACTGCTTGTTGTAGGTGTGTTTGTGTTTTGGGAGGCTCTTGGGAGGCTATTCCTATAATCAGCATGGTGCTTCCCTATGACTACCAGGGAATGGATTGTGCTTCTCCTAGAGATCAGAACAAATGATAAAAGGCAATGTTCGTTGTCTCTTTTTCTAAAGTATGCAAAGAGCTCTGTATACCATTGAGAGAGAGAGTTTCTGGCCAGCATAGAAAGACAAATACTAGATATGATACCTCACTTATATGTGGGATTGAAAAATTCTACAATTACTGAAGCAGAGAGGAGAATAGTGGTCACCAGGGGCTGGGGAAAGGAAAATGATACTGGGGAGGTGTAAACAAACAAAAAGACCACCTACAACAAAGACAGTGCATGTAGATACTTAAGGCCCCTTTGTTTTTAGACCATACTTGCTCATTTTTATGAGTATGTAAAATTAGGAAAAAGCTCACCTTTAATGTACCAAATGTACAACATAAAATAGTGATGAGATGTCACAATAAACCCAAACTTTCTGTCCCCTGAGTGAAGCTAAATGGGGTAAGACCATCTCTGACCTTACATCAGTCCTCAGTTGCCTCTACAAGGACTTAGCTACAAGCTTCAGACTAACCTCCTTTGTAACCACCTTAATAACAAGAAATGTAGTCAACTTCTGACCCAATATTCTTCAGGTAAGAAAATCCCAGTTTCTGCATAGGACTGGAAACAACATACCTAGTATTTGTATCCATTAGGGAAAAAAAGAAAGAGACAATCCTGAGACCAGTCTTTGTCTCTGCGTGCTCTGCAATTCCAGCATCCTTATCATCAGCAACAAGAGATCAAGAGAAGGAACATGGTACCAATTTGAGCCCAGCTTAAAATAACACATCTGCACTCAGGATTCTGAGTGACAAAGGACAAAAACTGTTACTCTGGCCACACCTCTTGCTTTACAATGCACCAGAGAACTGCTTCTTACACTTATTCTGCAAATGCTTACTAAAATGGATCAAAATAGACATCAATACATTATATGTCCTTTTCTCAACTTGGAACAGAACAGGATAACATTAATTTACTAAAGCTGCAAATGTAGACTTGCCTTTGCTTTCACAGCAACTTCAAATATTATAACTTCTTGATTCTGTTGATGTTTGAGTCCTAAACTCCAGATGACTAAAAATATCATTGATTATGGATCCAGCAAACAATTACTGAGCATCTATCACAAAAGGTTACTTGGTCAACCTCCAAGCCAGTAGTGGTCACCAAGACTTCCCTTTCCTTTTGCTCAAAAGGGCATAATACCTAAATAAAATCCAAATTCCTTAGTATTGCTATATAATAAATGACCTCAAATTTAGTAGCTTACAACAACAATTTATTATCTCTCGGTTTTTAAGGATCAGGAATCTGGAAGTGGTTAGTTGAGTGGATCCAGGTCCCTTCTACGGCTGCCATCCAGCTGTTGGCTAGAGCTTCAGTGATCTGAAGGCTTGACTGAGGCTGGACAATCCACTTCCAAGCTTGCTCATGAAGCTGTTGGCAGGAGGCAACATTTACTCACTATATGAGCCTTTTCATAAGGATGTAAACAAGATAGTGGCTAGTTTCCTCAAGAGGAGGTGATGAGAGAGACAGAGAGAAAGAGCTGTCTTTTGTAGCCTAATCTCAGAAGTCCTATATCATCATTTCTGCCATACTCTCTTGTTCACAAAAACCAATCCTGATGCAATGTGCAAGAGGACCACAAAAGACATTGTTGAGGGCCATCCTGAATGCTGGCTACCACACTTACAGACATGCATAACACCGCTCCAAACTTACCTCAATACCATTCTGCCTTATGCCCTCTATGCTCCAGACATGGAATCTTTTGACAGTTCTGTTGTTGTTGTTAGGTGTCTTCAGGTCAGTGTCCACCTCATAATGACCCTATGTACAACAGGTGAAACAGTATTGTTAGTGATTCTCTGCTATTTATAGGGTTTCTAATGGCTGGTTGGTTTTGGGAGTAGGTTTCTAGGTCCTTCTCTCAAGCCTACAGCACCTAGTATTCCCAGCTCGTATCCCATCCAAGTACTAACCAAGCTCAACCCTGCTTAGCTTCCAAGATCTGACAGGATATGACACCACAGTGGTATGGCTGCA
The DNA here is from genome assembly GCA_007922755.1 of Pedetes capensis. Classification (NCBI taxonomy): domain Eukaryota; kingdom Metazoa; phylum Chordata; class Mammalia; order Rodentia; family Pedetidae; genus Pedetes; species Pedetes capensis. The sequence goes on from VMDO01008439.1 coordinate 56,951, forward strand.
GACTTTGACAGTTCTGTTGTTGTTGTTGTTGTTGTTGTTGTTGTTGTTGTTGTTAGGTGCCGTCGAGTCGGTATCTGACTCATAGCAACCTTCTGTACAACAGGGGAAACACTATTGTCAGTGCTTCTGTGCTGTTCATAGGGTTTTCAATGGCAGATTGATTTTTGGGAGGGGGTTGCCAGGTCCTTCTCCCAAGCCTGCAGCATCTGGTGTTCCCAGGCGGTCTCCCATCCAGGTACTAACCAGGCCCGACCCTGCTGAGCTTCTGAGATCTGATGGGATCAGATACCACAGGGCTACGGCTGCAGGCTTGACAATTCTAGAAGACCCTAAATCTTTCCTTCCTCAGTTTATTTTTAATCTACTCTTGTCTATACCTAGAATTCTTTTCATTAGCTCCTAAACTGCATGAATCTATCTTGTTGTTAGATGCTATCCAGTGGGTATCTGATTTATAGCAACCCTCTGTACAACAGATGAAACACTACTGTGCTTTTCTGCTATTCATAGGGTTCTCACTGGCTGATTTTTTTAAGAGTGGGTTGCCGGTTCCTTCTCCCAAGCCTACAACACCTGGTGTTCCAAGGTGTTTTCCCATCCAAGTACTAACCAGGCCCGACTCTGCTTAGCTTCTGAGATCTGATGGGATCAGATGCCACAGTGGTATGGCTATAGACATGAATCTATCATACCAACACTTTATCAGATAGGTCTTACCAAACCATCTACCTTAAAGACTGTCCATCCTTATTGCTTTACTATTCCTTTCGTTCATAGCACATATGTATGTATGTTCATTCAAGTATCCACTTGCTTATTACCTTTTTCTAAAATAATAAGCACTAAGATGACAAGGATCCTCTCTGTTATGATCAATATTTGTTGCTTGAATTAAAAAGGCACAGGCAGCAGCTCTCCCCAGCCATCATATTTTATTCTTACAGCCTTGACCCACACCTACATAGTGGACCAGTGGAAGTTTTCCTAAACCAGGAATCAAAGCAAAACTTGTCACACCTACTCTTTGCCAGATTCCTCCATTTCATACCTCGGTTTCCTATGAATGGTTACAAACAATGAGAACCAAACCGGTTTAGCACCCTTATGTCTTCGCCCACTATATCATCAGGTTGTCTTGAAATTCTCTAGGACGACCCACAACCTTCTAGCCAGCCTAGCTTGTCTTTGTCTATTACAATGAGTTTCTACCCAGTTCTTTCATATTCAATATCTACTGCTCAAACTAAACCTGCAGTTAGATGCTTTAGAATATTCTATCTACACAGGCTCTCAAACTCAGCCTCACCGAAGGAGGTTGAATTCCTGACCTCTCTTGTTCCTCATTTCCTGGAGGTTTGTGGCAAGGCTGCCTCCACATCACACCCAGCCAGCACTGCCAGAATCCCTGACTGAGTCCAGCACTCAAGTATTGGTTGGCCTGTATCTGAACAACAGAGGAAGTGCAGATGCCTCGTTCCTCCTTATTTTCATATGGTCTCTTTTTCTCTAGAGATCTTATTATTATTTGAACTTCTATGTACAGACTTTTCAAATGCAAAAAATTTTCTGAGTTGATCTTTCTTCAATAGAATTTATTTAGAGCATAGTAGCTGATTATGCATTTATTCAGACGCAGCATATATAGAAATACTTTACTGGCTCTTTTATACACTTAACCCTAAGTTTGCACAAATAAAACCTGTCCGTGGATCTGAGTGCTAGCCCAAACTCCGAATTTATCTTCAGTTCCATGATCTGTTTACTAGGAGCATAGACTTAGAGGCTCTTATAAGCTCTCCTAATTTCTATAAGCATAAAGCACAATATGAAGGCATGTGTGGCTTTTCCAAGTCATTTTTCTCTGACCCTTTATATACTTCTGAAGCCAGATACTGCTTCCCCCAGTAACATATGAGATCCAAAGCCTCAGTTCCTCTCTTTTCCTACAGATATTTCTCTTCCTTACCTGGATTCTTTATTCTCCCTCTTTCCCCATAGATATGTTAGAATCATCTTCCACAGATAGGTCTTTACCCGGAGACTTGTTCTAACCTCCAGAGACCTTACACAAATTTTATTTCCTAAGGTTTCCCTTATTCATTAGTATAGCTCAACTTTCTAATCTACTGAGACACAAATTCTGTCCCATTCAAAGGACTTCTCTGTTTAATTCCCAGATGTTTTCAGGGTGAGAAAGAAAAAAAGAGGAAAAGGAAGTAAGAAATATAAACTATTTTAATCTGAAAGCCAAAATATAGCTAACCTTGCCTCTTTTAATTCATTACTGGGGCCGGAGGTTTAGCTCAGTTGATAGAGCACTTGCTCTGCACTATCTCAGGACCTGGATTCAGCCCCCAGCACCACAGAAATTGGAGAAGGATGTGGCTGTCCACTCATGAAAACAATCCCGAAACAATCAGCCATTGAAAACCCTATGAGGGTCGTTATTAGTTACACCCAACTTAACAGCATCTAACAAAAATTCATTACTGGAAGATGTTTCCAAGCACCAAATACATTCTTAAGAATTGCATAAAATATTTTTCATTCTCTTTGCTTTCATGGTCAATAAATCAGTACACTTGTGTAAGTTTTGGATTCTAAGGATTAGAGCTGAAACCATACTCAGAGTTTATTAAATATCCATTTAAAAGAAACCTGTTAAATATCTGTTAAATAAGTAATATTCTGTACACATTCCATTCTATATCTCCATACAGATTACCTAAGCTTCCTCCACTGCCCTCTGGTATGTGTTAGGGATGCAATGAATCAAAACATACTATATTGTCTTTAATAGGAAGCAAAGTAACCAAAATATCTCTTTGATAGTTTTTAATGTAAGAATGGTGCCTAAACCACTGTCTTTTCAACTCTTTACACACACATGCACACTCACATACACCAACATTCCAGAAAAATTATCCAGCTAAGAACTATCATGACACATTCAAACACAGCTTCTTTTATCACTAAATAATGACTGACAAGCAAACATACAATAATTTTACCCTTGTTTCAGGTACCTCAAGAAACTTTTCCAGTTGGTAAGAGCGATAAGAGGTTGGGGCTTCCTCAGTCGGAGCCCAGTTTCTCCACATTTTCTTAAAACAACTTGTCTCAGAAAATATTTCATTCTAATCTTCTTTTTATATTAAATCCTCACTGATATTTTCCTATAGAAAAACCCAAAGATAGAGCTCAGAGTCTGTGGTTAAAGGAAGCCCTCTTATGTGTTCCTATCAGAGGTTCTTAAACTAAGAGGATTTGCTCAAAGCCCATGGTGAGGGAGTCTTTCAGTTATGCAATATATCAAGGGAAAGAAAATGTGCCAGAATTATCTTCCCTTGAGTCCCAATCCCTTCTGCTTCATACTGCACACATTGTAACCACAGTGCTGTCTGTTTGAAATCATTATTAATTACTTAACTTTTCCCTTGGGGCTGTTAATTGCTGTTAATCTGCCTTCAAAACAGGTTAAAATCATGAGAGCAAATGAACAACTCAAGGCAAGAAATACATGTCACAAGCTTGCTTCATTGCCATAGATCTTTCAGTTATTGCTAATAAAATGATGATTTAAAGTTCTGGTTAGAAGGACCAAGTAACCTTGGGAGAAGTAAACAGATTCCTTTAACAGCACAGTAAGTGAATATGAGAATTGTGATTTACTTAATGTTTTTACAGATACAAATTGTATACTTTTATATAAATGTATAAAAATATAAATAAAGACACAGTATATGTTGAAGCTCTATACAACAGCCATTTCCATTAGGATAAAAGAATTAAGCAAATTATTGCCTTACTTTCTTGAATATATCAAATCACTTCATAAATAATATCACTTGTTTACCCTGAAAAAATAATATATATTATATAACAAGTATCCCAAATGTTAACAAGAGAGATTTCAATTAAAAAAGATTTAAAAGTCCAAAATAATGAATAAGTAAACTTCTTTTAAAATCATTTATTAGAACCATTGCTATATTTTCTTCAGATTCTCCTATAAGCAGACCCTAAGCTATGTCATATATGCCCCTGCATTGCCCAAGCATATTCCTCAAAACTCAGTTCTAGATCTCCCTTTTTCCCCCTGTAGTTCTGTCCTTCCCTACTTCCATAGTGCTCACTTGCATCCATGCCTTAAATTACCACCGCTGTGGTTCCCCAGACACTTCTCCAAGCATCCAACAGACAGTTCTGCCTGGAATTCAGGCCAACTTATCAAAAACTAATACCATTGTTTCTATTCCAATGAATTCAATTTCCCCTCAATTCTCCTGCCGTAGAGATAGAAATCATCCTTCTAACTACATTCCATTTACCTTCCTTTCAGGTTTACAGGTCAGTTTCCAAATATTGTAGACTCTCCTCAACGTGTTTGCTCTTAATCCATTTTTCCTTTTTCCATTTTTACCCTCCAATACAATTCTAGATACTACTATATTAAACCTAAATTTCTTTAATTGCTACATTACATTCCCTAACTCCTGACTCCAAAACTACCCCTATCCACAGAATAGGATCTATCAAAGATATCAAAGCACATAGTAGATCTCCATGAGGAAAGCCTACTTTCTAAATGTTTCCCAGATACCTGACCTTTTCCTGCCCACCATTTTGTGGCCCACTGGTTTCTCTTCCACAACACTTAGAAAAAGCATTTTCCAACCCATTTTTGACCTTGTTGAGGCCATACAAGTGAATTCTACCCAGAGAGATAGGAATAAGATGGATATAAGTATCTTCCCTGCCTGCCCCTTAAAAACATTCCACATACATCTTATGGTCACACAAGAGGCTTCCTTCTCCAAAAGGTATAGCTAAAAGATGAAGGAAAGCCATGTACATATATTATACTATTATGAGAACAAGAAATAAATGTCTATAGTACTCAGCCCCTGAGACACAAGGGTTACTTGTTCCAGCAAGTAGCATTAGTTCCTATCATCTTATTTTACTTCACAATATCCAGACCCTTTGGTGAGACAGCCAAACTTTGCAGACATGAAAAGGGTACCCTTATCTATACTCATGCTGAATGAGAGACAAGAACTGGAGAATTGGGCAGGCCATGAAAATGGGTTGAGAACAAGGAATTATAGGAATAGGTAACACAGAAAGGACATTGAGAAGTAAGACAGGAGACAAATGACCCAATTGAATCATTTTATGATAAGCTTCACTCAGTTTCAATCACTTTATATCTGAAGCCGATTGATTCTTTCAGTGACAATGATACCCTAACCATAATCACCATTTCTATTCTACAAAGACTAAGAAAATCACTACAGGATTCTTCTTACCTTCTAATTGGAATAAAATGTCCAAATTCTATCCCTTTATGATGAAATCTCTTCCAATTCCCTTCAGACTGTCTCATTAGTTTAGAATTTCTCCTGGCTCTGGATTTCAGCTTCTTCCATCAGCAATGTTCTTTTGGTCTTCTTGGGCACTGGGCTCAGCAAATAGACCAGCCTAGGGTTTGCTCTACTTCCAGTCAAGGGAATTGGGACTTCCAAGGTGAGGAGCTCAACAGTTTTCCCTCATAAATCCTGAGGTACATCAGTTCCTAAACCCTGTCCACACTTCAGCCCTGTCATTGAATTGCCTTAAAAATACCAAATGGACTTTTTATTTCTGGTCAAGAACTTGATAAGTTTTTAAAAAGACAGAAACAATGGAAACATTATGGTTCTGGTAGATTTTGCCATTATAAATCTGGAGATGTGTATGGTTCAATCATAACATTCCATTCAAGAAAAAGAAAACACATCTGGGTGCCCATGGTATAGTCCTGTAATCCCAATGACTCAGGAGGTTGGGGTAGAAGGATAGCAAGTTTGAGGACAGAGGCCATCTATGCAAGTTAGCAAGTCTTTTTCTCAAAATATAAAGTAAAAATTAGAGGATAGGGGTACAGTTCAGTGCTAGGACACTTGTCTAACATGCACGAGGCCCTGAGTTCAACCCCTCAGTACTGCAAAAAGACAAAAGATAAAGATGAAAGAAAAAATAACACAGCTACCAAAATGATTAAAAATATATTTGTAATCTACCTCACCACCAGATAAAAACCTGAGTGGAAGCAAGGAGCTACACAAGGTGGGTGTAGATGCAAAATATTTGATGTGAGTTCTTCCCTGCTCATGGGAATTCAGCTGTCAATGACATTCTATTTTTAAAAAATAATTTTAAAATTTTAAAATAAACCCCTTCTTGCTATACTTATATCCATTGCTATTTCAAAAGAACTACATAATCTCATAAGAGGTTGTTTACAAACACTGGGCCCACCTGGTTCTCAAACCAAACCCAACTACATCTGTGGTGGAACAAGACCTTATCATCAAGCAGGGAGTGCATTATACTTCTACCTTTAGCCTTCCCAGGAATTCTGAAATTCTTTCTCCCTGAAGACTCTTCTTTGCAATTGATACCACAGATGGACCTAAATATGTTATGTTCCTTGAAAGCAAAGAAGGGTTGAAGTTTTCAAAATATAGTACACTCCACACATAAGAGACCAGGATCAAATTTTTATATTTGAAAGCACATCTCTGCCAAGCAAGGGAAAATGAATCCTTCCCAATGACTATTTGCAAGGTATAGGGTTAAACTGTGTTTTGCATGTAGTTAAATCCCAGCAATGAGTCAGTGGGAAAAATTCCGCATGAAATGGCTTTTATTTGGACTTGCTCATTGTTCACACCGAGTTTATCTTAAAAGGATATGTTCATCTGTTCCAGTCACTAACATTTATACCTATCCAGGCAACAATTAACTCCTATTGAAAACTTTATTTTTATGGTTATTATAGAACTGAATCATGTTTATGGATAAAGCCAGTTTAGACATTTCACACCAGGCATATCTTGTGGAATAGTCTACATCATTGTGGACAGACCACAAAACACCTTCTAGAGAAATGCTTTGCATAACCTGCCACCAAAGTAATTTAAGTCTATCTTCTACTGTCAAAAGGGAGGGGAGGAGGGAATTCTCAAATATTCTTTTTATCTTCAAAGTACATTTAAGGGAATACTGACGTGTGTATACAAAAACATGTGTATATATGTATACATGTATATATTTCTCTTCTCTTTGGCATAGAGAGAGAAAGCTAGAAAATTTATATAAGGACAGTAATTCATGTGAGAAATTTTTCACTAACACAATGCTAATATCTAGGTAAATGTCATCCAAAGTTTTAAATTTTTCTGTAATCAACTCTCTATTTTGAGGGTCAATGCTCTCAAACAAGCTCAAGGAAAACCCTGGGGTGACAGTTGTTACAAGTATAAGCATTCTTTGGACATCCAATAACAGGAAATTAAACATAGTTGGGCCTCTCTGAGAACTGTAAATTCAGAAACAGGGTCACCTCCACCTGTTCCTCAGGGCTCTCTTTCTCTGTTTACATGACCTCTTCTTGTTTCTCTCCTAAATGTCTGTATTCATTCATCATACACATGGCCACAATAGCAGCTCCAGCCACTGATCTTCCAGATTAGGTCCTTTTGCCCAAACCTCCTGCTATGTGTCCTAGTTGAAATTCTTGAGAGAAAGGTTCTAATTAGCTACTTCTGAAACAATGGATTTACTGTCTTTGGGTCAGAGAGTCCTCCTTGACCCAGTCAGCAGTGACTAGAGGATGGGGGCCAATGGAACATGAGCTTCCTTGCAGAGAATACAGCTCTCCAGGTACAGCTAGAATTCTGGAAACTTGGAAAGAAGCAGCACTATAATCTTGATATTTGATATGAGCCTGTAATAAGCCACATGGTTCAAGAATGAGAGAGAGAGAAGGGGAAAGTCCCTTCAAGTTCATGAAAATTTCCCAGTGACCTAAGGGAATCTAGGACAAGGAATAATCCATGTGTGAATTTCCTAACCTTCCTCCCTTATCCTTACCTTTCTCCTCCAATTATCTCCATTCATTCATATTTAATGGAAATGTATCTCTTTGCTAACTAATATTCCTGCAAATTGAAGGCTCTAGGGAAAGCTCTGGAAAGATAATAGGAAACTAAGAATTCTTGCTTAAATCAGAAAGGAAATAAAAGGTGAAAACATGTATCAAGATAGAAAGCTTCTGAGAACACTGAGTGTTAGGAAGAGTTCTCTAAGTACAAAGGTGAGAAACTGGAATAGCTAAGGGATTAAGAGAAACATAAAGAGATTTTGTGAAAGTTTAGCAACATTTATGAATTTAATTAATCTAAATGTTGTTCCAAAGACCCAAAACTAACACTCTTCCTTAATATAGTTTGGTAGCTTTCATAAGAGTGCCTGACTCCCACGTGTCTGTCAGTTTACCATACTGTGAGGGCTTGAGTGTTTCTGTGATGCTGAAAGCTATGCCACCAATATTGCAGATCCCAGTAGGGTCACTCATGATTGACAGGTTTCAGCTGAACTTCAGCTGAACTAAGACAGACTAGGGAAAAGGACATGGCTAACCCATTTCCAGAACAATTAGCCATCAAAAACCCTATGAATAGCAGAAAAACACTGTCAGACATAGTGTTGGAAAATGAGCCCCCCAGGTTGGAAGATACTCAAAAGATGACTGAAGAGGAGTTGCCTCTGCAAAATAGTGTCTACCTTAATGAAGGGAACAGAATAAAGCCCCAGGAACCTCCATTTACTAACGTGGCACAACACAAAATGAGAAGGAACAACTGTAAACATCTATTAATAACTGGAATGTGGAATGTACATACTATGAATCTAGGAAAATTAGATATCATCAAAAGTGAAATGGAGCACATAACCATTAACACTCAAAGCATTAGTGAGCTAAAATGGACTGGCATGGATCGTTTTGGATCAGATAATCATATGGTCTACTATGATGAGAAGGACAGACTAAAGAGAAGTGGAATTCCATTCATCATCAAAAAAAGACATCTCAAGATCTGTCCTGAAGTACAATGCTGTCAGTGATAGAAAGAAAAATATCCACAGACCTAGAAGAAGTCCAGTTAAAATGATTATTATTCAAATTTACATACCTATCACTATGACTACAGATAAAGATAGGGGAGATTTTTACCAGCTTCTGCAAACTGAGATAGATCAGACATGCAATAAGAATGGACTGATAATTACTGGTGACTGGAATGCAAAAGATGGAGACAAAGAAGAAGTCTCAGTAGTTAGAAAATATGGTCTTGGTGACAAAAAAAGATGCTGGAGATCACATGATAGAATTTTGTCAGACCAATGGCCTTTTCAATGCAAATACATTTTTTCACCAACATAAATGATAACTGTACTTATAAATTCACCCTATGGAACACATAGGAACAAAATGGACTACATTTCAGGAAAGAGACAAAGGAAAAGCTCAATATCAAATGTCAGAACCAGACCAAGTGCTGTATATGAATCAGAGAATCAAGTGCTCATATACAGGTTCAAACTGAAACTGAAAAAAATTGGAACAAGTGAACAAGAGCCAAAATATGACCTTGAGTATATCCCACTAGAGATTAAAGACCACCTCAAGAGCAGGTTTAATGCATTAGACACTAATGATAGAAGACCAGATGAGTTGTGGCATGACATCAAAGACATCATTCATGAGGAAAGTAAAAGGTTATTAAAAAAACAAGAAAAAAAGAAAACACCCAAGTAGATATCAAAAGAGATTCTGAAACTTGCCTTTGAACATCAAGCAGCTAAAGGAAGAGGAAGACATGTGAAATTAAGGAACTGAACAGGAGATTTTGAAGGGCAGATCCAGAAGACAAAGTCAAATGTTATAACGACAGGTTCAAAGAGCTGGAGATAGAAAACCAAAAGGGAAGAACATACGTTGATTTTCTCAAGCTTAAGGAAATTGAGGAAAATATTCAAGCCTCCAGTGGCAATAGTGATGGATTCTACAGGGAAAATATTAAATGATATGGGAAACATCAAAAGAAAACGGAAGGAATACACAGAATAATTACACAAAAAAGAATTGGTGGATGACAAACCACCTCAACAGGTTGCATATGATCAGGAACCAATGGTGCTCAAAGATGAGGTGGAAGATGCCTTGAAGGAACTGGCAAAACAAAAGGCTCCAGGAATTGATGGAATACCAATAGAGATGTTTCAACAAACAGATGCAGCACTGGAGGTGCTAACATGTTTATACCAACAGATTTGGAAAATAGCAACCTGGTCAACTAACTGGAAGAGATCCACAGTTATGCCTGCTCCCAAGAAAGAGGATCTACCTAAATGCAGAGATTATTAAATGATCATTAATATCACACACAAGCAAAATTTTGCTAAAGATCATTCAAAAGCGACTACAGCAATATATAGACAGGGAACTGAAAGAAAATCAAGCCAGATTCAGAAGAGGGCATTAACCAGGACATCATTGCTGATGTCAGATGGAAATTAGCTGAAAGCAGAAAACACCAGAAAGATGTCTGTCTATGTTTTATTGACTATGCAAAGGCATTTGACTGTGTGGATAACAGTAAATTATGGGTAACATTGCAAAGAACCGGAATACCAGAGCACTTAATTGTACCCATAAGGAATCTTCAGAGGGCCCACGAAGCACTCAAACACGGCCTGGTTTAAAGTCAAGAAAGGTGTGCAACAGGGTTGTATCCTTTCCTGGTACCTCCTAAATCTCTATGCTGAGCAAATAATCTGAGAGGCTGGACTTTATGAAGAAGAATGCAACATCATGATTGGAGGAAGACTCATTAACATTTTGCATTATGCAAATGACACAATTCTGCTTGCTGAAACTGAAGAGGATTTGAAATATTTACAGATGAAGGTCAAAGAACACAACCTTCAGTATGGATTGCACCTCAACATCAACAAAACAAAAATCCTTACAACTGTGTCAGTAAGCAACCTCATGATAAATGGAGAAAAGACTGACATTGTCCAATCTTAGTTCTACAATCAACACCCATGGGAGCAGCAGTCAAGAAATCAAAAGACACATTCTATCGGGTAAAGCTATTGCAAAAGACCTCTTTAACATGTTGAAAAGTAAAGATGTCACATTGAAGAAAAAGGTGCTCCTGACTCATGCCATGGTATTTTCAGTTACCATATGGTTGTGAAAGCTGGGCATTGAATAAGAAACACAGGAGAAGAATTGATGCTTTTGAATTATAGTGCTGGAGACAAACATTGAATATATCATGGACTGCCAAAAGAACCAATAGATCTGTCCTAGGGGAAGTGCAACCAGAGTGCTCCTTGGAAGCAAGAATGGCTAGGCTGCATCTTACATATTTTGGACATGTCAGCAGGAACCAATCCCAGGAGGACATCATCCTTAGATGGATTGACACAGTTGTTGCAATAATGGGCTTAAACATAAAAAAGATCATGTACATGGCACAGTATTGAGTAGCATTTCTTTCTGTTGTACATAGGGTCACTATGAGTCAGACCTGACTTGATGGCACCTAATAACAACAACAACTAGAATGACAGGGTATGGAGACACAGCACAGGAGGATCCTAGATGTGTATGGATGAATCCTACAGTAACTTTTCTATTTTGTAAGCCAAATTGAGTGAATTCCCATTTGATTCCTGAACTTTTCTTCAAAAAAAAAATGGTAAGATTAAATCCTGAATTTATTTATTGTACCTTTGCCCCACTTTTTACTGTAAGATGATGCTAGGTATACCCTTACTCACCAGGAGAAAAGTTAGATCCTCAGAGCCCTTTTTGGAGTGGAAAAGTATGGAATTCAACTGTCATTTCCCTCAATCTGACCCATTTTTAATATAGAGCTCTAATATTAGTTGAAAGTAAAAATAAAACGCATAAATAGCAAAACAAGTATATAAAAAAATTCTGTCTCTGTCTTTTAATTCTTAATCCCCTAGCAGACTGGCCCCTGGCCCCATTTCTCCTCTCCCCCATTTAATGTTCCCTAAATTTAATGATCTCAAGTTCACTGCTATTTAAGTCTTTCTTCATTCAATAGCTGGGGAAATTGTCATTGGTATGCAAACTGGTCTCAGGCAAGGAACATTACTCTTTAATCTCCTAATGTTAATTGGCATGCCATCATGCAGACGGGGCTGCTAATGGCCTAGTTTGTAGATTAAGACCAATAGACCTGAACTGCAGTATGCCATTAGTTACAAATAAAAAGAGGAAAAACACTGAACAATGATAAAAGGGGCCATTCCAAATCAGAGAGAAGATGATTCTTCCTCATCTTCCCCGAGGTTCATGACCCTATTTCAATGTCCATTTGTAACCGTATCTGGATTAATGCTTTCTGCTTGGTCAGATAATTTCAGAACAGTTGGTAAATTGAAATGATTTGCTGTGTATATAGCAATGTTACTGGCTGGCCCAGGAAATGTTGCTGAACAATTTGCTCACAAATGACATTGTTTCAACTGATAGAGCTGTTTCTTTCACTAGGACACAAATATTTTAAATAAAAAGAATCTTTTTACTAAGGAAAGCATATTTTTCTTCACTACAATGAACTATTATTATTACTTCCAGTGTATTTTCACTCTCCAGTGAGTTAAGAGTCTAATACATACTAGTCTTCCAAAGAGTCCACAAATATATCCATTACCAGTGAAGACAATAAAAAGTCCAAATGAAAGAGAAGTGTTTAGATACTTAGATAAGAGAGAAATATATAAATGATAGATAGATTGATTGATCTATGAAACAGGAGTAGGGTTAAGTCCCTTTATCTCTCAAAAAAGCAAGTACCACTGCCTAGAACAAAAGAGTAGACAAAGAAAAGGAAGATTGCATTGCTCTGGAAAGAAAATGAAGGAAATAAAGTATAATGATGGATTAATGCCTGTTATGGGTTGAATTGGGCTGCGGCTTAGCTCAGTTGGTAGAGTGCTGCTCTTTACTCTCTGAGTTTGACTCCCAGCAACACAAAAATAAGAGAAGGATATGGCAATCCATGTCCAAAGCAATCCCAGGATAATCAGCCATTGAAAATCCTATGAGGGTTGCTATGAGTCAGAGTGAGTTGGTGGCACCTAATAACAACAATGGGTTGAATTATGTCCTTCAAAATGTACGTTGCAGCCCAAACCACAAGCACTTATAACTGTGATTGTATTTGGAAATAAAGTCTTTGCAGATGATCAAATAATGATGTAGTCATTCAGGTGGATCCCTATCTGAGTGATTTCTTTATAATAAGGAAAAATTTGGACACAGACACAGATATCCACAGAGAGTGGCTGATGTGAAGACAATCAAGGAGGAAATAGTCATGTGACTGGCATACATACTTACAATCTTTAAGGGACCTGAAGGATTTCCAGCAAACATCAGGAGGTTGAAGAACCACAGAAGAATCTCCCTCAGAGATAGCACAGGACTGCTCATACCTTGATCTTGGACTTCTAGCCTCTAGAACTGTGAGACACTAAATTTCTCTTATTTTCAGGCACTTTGTTGGTAGCATTTTGTTTCAGCAGCCCCAGAAGACTAATACAATGACTTCCTTGATACTGTACATATTTCTCCATTATCATTATTCTAACATAGCTGTACTGTCTCCTCTTCCAAGGGGCTTGGTTTTACTGAAGGTCAGAGAGAAATCATAAAGAGTAATAGCTACTGAGATAGTCCATAAACCATCTTTTAAATACTTAAACAACCCTGAGGGCACATAGTATCATCCCTTCTTGTCCAAAGAGAAAACTGGAGCTATGACACATTGAATACCTTTTCCTCAGACATACAGCTGGAAATTAATAGAGCTGGGATTTGAGCCAATGCCAAAGCATGCTACTATATGAAGTATTCTACTATATCACACTGCCTTTAATAATTTTTCAGGATGAATAAAACAAGGGGAAAAAACCTGGGAGGATTAATGAAGCTCCTGGAAAATAACTACATTATTTTAAAACCAAAATTGCTGCAAACAAGGATTGAAGATCCCAGTGACTAAAGAGAAGGAGCCACGTGGGGAACTGGTGAAGGGAGAGAATGAGAGAGTCAACAAGACCCTCTTCCTGCTGAGCTGTGGACATGAACATACAGTGAGGGCAGATTTGCCCCTTTGCTACAAAAATTGTTAGGCTCTAGAGATCCAGCTTAATAATGGGGAAAAAAGTAATTTTTGCAGAGATTACCCTCTAATCAGATGCTTGGGCTTATATTTGGATCTGGCATTATAAATAGTGCAGGAAACTCAGAAACCATTCTTAACTGTGCAAAGCAGTTAAAGGTGTCTGGGGAGTAGAAAGGTAGTGTGGGGAGAATAAGGGCCAAGAAACATATTCCTCCCCCTTGTCAAGGGAGAGAGGCTTCCCACCTTGGCAGGAGTGATCTGCTTCTCCTCATTACAGGAAGCCATTTGGAGCATGTCTACCACTCTAGGAACACAATAAAATAAGGGTTCTTATAGTCCACCTCTCCTTGTTAGGTCACAATATTGAGAATCAGCACTGGCCTGGGAGTTTGTTGACATCATTTATTATTTTTCTGTTTTATTTGGTGACAATGATATTTTGGACACTGTCCAAAAAATAATGAACAAGAAATGCAATAGAAGCAATTAACTCTCCATGTAAGTGAAACACTAATAACTTCTTAAGTAATAATAACAATTGTATATTTCATAATCATTACATATATGTCAGGCACAGACATAACTGCTTTGCCAGCATTAGATTATTTAATCCTCCCAGGAATCTAGCAAAGCAGCTGCTATTGTCTCCATTTTACAAGGGAGAAAGTGAGGCTCAAAGTGGAGAAATGGACTTCCTCAGGACCAAAGAGCTAAAAAATGGTAAGCCAGGATGCAGACTTAGGTTTATTTTATGTCAAAGCCTACATTCCTTCCCCTATGAATAGAGAGATGGTCTTTGGGAGAGGAGATTTGAATAAAGGCATGGGGGTACTGATTGCCCCTCCATTAAGCTCCCTATTCCAGTTTTTGTATCACAGATAGCTTGGCCTCCCTGGATGAATCAGAGTTGGGCAGGTGAGAAAGGAGAACCAATAAGCTGGATCCTGAGCAGAAGCAGCATCAGTGAGCATGGACTTCATCAATTCAATGGCACCAAAGACTCAAGGCACAGTACTACCCACTTGTGACAAACTAGAGCCTCTTCACATTGCTCTTCCAAAGTTCCATGTACAGCAGGGGCATGCATGTGACCACTTGGCTTAATAAACTGCAAGGGAGCCCCAGTCATCTTTCCCACCCAGACTAAGGTGACAAGTGATAAATGTGAACCTTAGAATCAGTGGTAATTGAATGGATGCAAAGAAGAGAGGGATGTACTGGAAGACTGTTGCAACTTTATAGAGCATGGTAATGAAAATCTCCTCTAAAGTTCTATGTGAGCATAGTCTTAAAAAATATGGAGAACAAGCTATGTAGTTATGTGGACTGGGGGGCAGAGATCAGGGATGGCAACAAGAACTGACAGTGCGGATTACCAGAGCCAAGTATGTGCCTGGGGCACTTGATGAATAGAAAGAAAGTGAGTGTGATGAATGTGGTTGGACAGTGACTGAAAGAAGAAGATTCAAGAAATGAGACTGGAAAAGTCACAATGGAGAGGAAGATGGTAGCATTTTGGCAATCAATTCTACTGAGTAAAAAGGGAAGCCATGGAAAGTATTTGAGCAACAATGGATATGATCTGATTTCCATGTCCTCAGTTCTGTGTTGAGAACAAACAAGAGGTAGGAGAAAAGGGTGGGTCTGAGAGACCATTGAGGAGGCTACTGTAACAATCCAGGAAAAAGATGAGGTTGGTGTGAGGCTTTGCTATGGCCTTACTGCCCTATCTGCTTTCATTTTAAGAGAGGAGCTTTCAGAATTTCTCAACTAGCTGGATATAGATATAGAAAATAAGGAGTCAACAATGAGTCTTTATGTTTGACCTTTGCCACAAGGGTTACCATTGACTCATATGGGAAGATTGCCAATGGGACATCTATGGCAGGAAGATGAGGAATCAGGTAGGCATGGGCAACATCAGAGGTGTCCATCTGATGGAGGTCCAAGTGGAGGAATTGAACACATGACACTGGCATAACATGGAGAAGTGTGGGAAGAGATGTTAACATAGGAGTCATCAGTTTATACGTGATCATTTAAAGCTTGAAGACTAGCTAAGATCACCAGGACAATAAGTGGACACAGAGAAGAGAAGAAGAGCAAGGACTAAGCCTCTGGTCACTCCAACATTTGGAAATCAAGAAGAAAAAAAAGAGAGAGAGAGACCAGGAAGGAGCAAAAGCAGGACAACATAATGCCCTGGAGGCCAAGGGAAGTGAAAATTTCCAAGATGAGAAAATGTTGCTGATTGCCAAGTAAAACAAGATTGAGAACCAGTCATTGGATCCAGCATCAAGAAGATGTCTATCTATGTTTTATTGACTATGCAAAGGCATTTGACTGTGTGGAACACAGAAAATTATGGATAACATCATGACAAAAAGTCAGCCTGCTTTCTATTGCCATAGAATAGCTGTACTATACAAAGTCCATGATAAAATACACCTCCCCATTAGAGTGAGTTTATGTCATCACCACCCCATCTGGTTCATCATTAGAAGGAAGAAAGGAGGGGGGAAATGATTAACTAAAAACTTAACTTCCATCTGAAATCCTTCTCTACAAAATGTGTTGGAATAAATGTAGTATTACAACTACAGTGAGCCCCATCCTGGCAATAGGAATAATAGCACATTAGATCTCTTCCCAACCTTTTGATTTGGGGTCTTGTAACATTTTCTTTTGTATCATGAGGGCTACAAATGCCCAAGACATGACTCTAACAGAGTAGAACAGACATCCAGTAGCCCTTTTCCTATACTGTAGTGGAGGCGGCATCATGGAGCAGATGCTTGCCTAAATCTTTATACCCACTGAAGGTAAATGAATCTTTATATCCACTGAAGGTAAATGAATCTTTATATCCACTGAAGGTAAATCTTTATATCCACTGAAGGTAAACCCACTGAAGGTAAAATTCTTTCACTCCTTCCTTTTTGTACATATCTTCCTACTTCTACCTACTAGGGCATATATTTCATATGAATAAAAGCATTATAGCACTTATTTTTGTCTTCTTATTTTTATATAAATGACATGGCTCTGTGGCCTTACTCTGGGCATGTCAATCAAGTAGTCAGTAAATAAGCTAGAAACTTGAGATGGAAAGTCTTCACATAGCTAGCTCTGTGCTCGGTGCTATAGAGAATACCAAAAAAATCAAAATTTTTCTTACTGAAACATATTTTGATTATTTCCCTGGTGTAATAGTGATGACCCAGTATCCACCAAAATCATCCACATCACTAGAGTTGTGGCCAGGTCTTGGCTGTCTAACCAGATGACAGTTAGATGTGGCCAGAAGAGTACATTATTTTTGAAGGAACATAAGTAGTGGCAGGGGCTGGGATTTAGCACAGTTGGTAAAGTGCTGCTCTTCAGTCTCTAAGGTCCCGAGTTCAATTCCCAGCACCGCAAAAATGGGAGAAGGACCTGGTAACCCACTCCCAAGGCAATTCTTAAACAGCCATTGAAAACCCTATGAGGGTCACTATGAGTCGGGTATCAACTCAATGGCACCTAACAACAACAAGTAGTGGCAACTCTTGTCTAGGGGATACCAGACAGTAGACACATTTTCCCCACATTCTCTTTCCTTTCCCTCTTGGCTGGAACCCAGAAGGCAGCAGTGATCCAGTTTTGAGCATGCAGAAGGCAGTGCTCAGAGGATGCAAACAACAGATATTAAAAAGAGCTGAGGTCCTAAATGATCACCTTGGAGAAGCTGAACACCTGGTGTATAAAATAAGAAGAATCAATGCCTACAACCTTTAAGCTACTATTGCCAGAGTCTAATTTGGAATGGAATTTCACATCTGCCCATCACCAAAACCTTCCAAGCTTCTCATTGCCAAGGAAATGAAGTTTGTGCAACATGGTGCACCCAGCCCTCCACTGTCCAACCCCACCTTGCTGTCCAAGTTACCATCCTCATTGCTGAGTAAAATTCAACAAGTTCATGTTCATGAACAAACAGCACAGGCCTGGAGCATTTTTTTTTAAGTACTCAGTTGATACTAACCTAAAGGAGAAGTTAAAATCCTAAAAGAATTAGTCTTTTTTATAAAGTTTCTCTTTCAGTGAGTAAAAGAGAACATAATTTCAAGATATAAGTGTTTTCCCATAAATGAAGGAAAATTAAAATAACTCTGGACTGAATATAGTGGGCAACAATTTTGCAATTATGTTGAACACTTTCTTTTTTGCATTTATTTAAAATGTTAGACCATTTTTAGGTTCACAGAAAAATTTCATAGAAAACACAGCGTTCTCATATAGCCACCATCCCTACAAACACAGAACCTAATATTTATGAGGTATAGTTTGATTTTTAAAGTTGCATACAGTTAATGAGATTCATTATGGGATTTTCAGAGTTGCATCCTGTATCTTGCACTTATTCTCTCCCTTTTACCCATCTGTGTTGTTGCCCCCCACCCTTTCCCATCATCCTTTCCCTCCCACTATCCTCTTGCCTCTAATGATGAGTCCACTTGAATTTTCCAATCTTAGAAATGTACAGTTGTATGTATATATACATCAAAAAATAAAAATCCTTACAACTAGGTCAGTATGCGACTTTACAATAAATGGGGAAAAGATTGAGGTTACCCATGATTTTGCTTTACTGGGTTCTACCATCAACACCGATGGAAGACGCAGTCAAGAAACCAAAAGATGCATTGCTTTAGGAAAAGCTGTGGCAAAAGATCTCTTTAAAGTACTGAAAAGTAAAAGATGTCCCATTGAAGATGAAGGTGTACCTGACTCATGCAATGTCATATCATATGGCTGTGAAAGCTGGACATTGAACAAGGGACACAGGAGATAAATTGATGCTTTTGAATTATGGTGCTGGAGATGAATACTGAATATTCCATAGTCTGCCAAAAGAACCAACAGATCTGCCCTAGAAAAAGTGCAACCAGAGTGATCCTTGGAAGAAAGGATGGCTAGATTGCATCTTATGTATTTTGGACATGTAGTCAGGAGGGACCAATCCCTGGAAAAGGACATCATGTTTGAGAGAGTGGCAGGTCAGTGGAAAAAAAGGAAAACCCTCCACTAGATGGATTGACATAGTATCTGCAACAATCTTGTGCCTAGCACAGAATCAGGGAGTGCTTCATTCTGCTGTATATAGGGTCGCTATAAATCAGACTTGACTCAATGGCACCCAACAACAATAACATATATCACATATATATATACATATATATACATATATGTGTATATATATATGTGTGTGTGTGTACATATACACACATACACACATATATTTTTTCTTTAAGGTAGATATAGCTCCCACATGAGTAAGAACATGCAATATTTCTTCGTGTGTGTGTGTGTGTGTGTGTGTGTGTGTGTGTGTGTGTGTGTGGTACTGGGGGTTGAACCCAGGGCCTTGTACTTGCATACTTTGCAAGTGCTGTACCACTGAACTGCACCCCCAGCCCTTTTTTTTTTTAATTTTTTGAGACAGAGTTTTGCTAAATTACGCAGACTGCCTCTGGTCCCAAACTTGAGATCCTCCTCCCTCTTCCTCCCAAGTCTCTGGGATTACAGGCACACGCCACCATGCCCAACCCAATATTTCTCTTTTTTAATCTAGATTATTTCACTTAAAATCATAATCTCCAGTTCCATACATTTTGCTTCAAATGGCATAATTTCATTCTTCTTTACTGCTAAACAATATCCAATCGTACATATATATCACATTTTAATCCAACCATCTGTTGATGCACATCTGGGGTGATTCCATACTCTTCCAATTGTGAAGAGTGCTGCAGTAAACATGGAGGTGCAGGTGTCCCTGTGGTACAATGACTTATCTTCCTTTGGGTATATTCCCTTTAAAAGTGGTATAGCTGGATCATAAGTTATCTCTAATTTTAGTTTTCTGAGGAATGTCCATACTAATTTCCATACTGGCTGAACTATTTCACTTATACATAAGCATGTATATATACAAACATAAGCATGCATTATCAAATATATTGTTGCCATTTTTTTTCTCAAATTACTAGATAGTTGAACCCAGTGTCTTGCACATGCTTTTTGCAAGTGCTCAACCACTGAACCACACCCTCAGCCCATATTTCACTTTGTATTTTGAGACAGGGTCTCACTAAGTTTCGCAGGCTGCCTCTGTCTGGAACTGGCAATCCTCCTGACTCAAACTTCCAAGGCCCTGGAATTAATGGCATGCACCACCACAACTGGCTTTGCAACTGTTATTTTGAACAAACTATTTTCTATTGAGTCAATCAAGACAAAAATGTAAGTTTTATTTTACCTTTATGTATTCTTTCTCTGATGCTTGGTCTTTATTTATGTAGATCCAAGTTTCAAATGCATAATTTTCCTTCTCTCTGAAGCACTTCTTTTAACATTTCTTGCAAAGCAGATATACTGGCAAGAAGCTCTTTTAATATTTGCTTGAGATAGTCTTTATTTCCCTTTCTTCTGAAAAATAATTTCACAAAGTATAGAATTCTAGGTTGTGGGATTTTTCTTGCAAAACTATGTATTTTACTCTTTTTTCTGCTGGCTTGCATCATTTCTGAGGAGCAGCAGCATGTAATTTCTACCTTTGCTCCTGTACAGAGATTTTTCTTTTTTGCTTCTTACTTATTTCAAGATTTTTATCTTTGATTTTATGAATTTAAAAATTATATGCCTGTTTAGTGGGGTGAGCGCTCTCTCTCCCTCTCTCTCCCCCTGCCTCCCTCCCTCCCTTATAATATGTTTGTTTTGTTTTGCTTTGTTTTGTGTGTATGATATTTATGCTATCAGAGTTTCTTGGATCTGGAATTAATTTGGGAAAATTCTTCATCATCCTGGCCTCAAACATGCTTCTGTTATTTTTCCTCTTTCCTCTCCATCTTGGATTCCCATTTGTTGTTGTTATTAGGTGCCGTCGAGTCAGTATCCGACTCATAGCGACCCTCATAGGGTTTTCAATGGCAGACTGTTTCAGGATTGCCTTGGGAGTGGATTGCCAGGCCCTTCTTCCATTTTTGGGGTGCCTCAGAGACTGCAGCGCAGCACTCTACCAACTGAGCTAAATCCAAGCCCTGGATTCCCATTACACATTTATTTTTATTAGAAATTTTTAATGTTCATCTTAATGTGTTTCATTTTGACATGCTTTTCATTGTGACATTTCCATATTTGCATTTTGATAAGCATTATTCGTATAGGTTACCGCTTACCTTCCCCTAGGCTTCCCCCCTCCCCACTTCCCATCTAAGTTTCCCATCTAAGTCTTCTCTATCTTTTACTTAGTAGTTTTTTTCTATATGTCCTTGGGTTCCAGTTCTGTTTAAGATAGAAACTTTTCCTATAGTGGTCTTTGTTTTTATCTTGTTAGAACAATTACATGCGATTTCTAGTCCATTTATATTAACATCATTCTTATCTCCCCACCCCCACTTTTATTATGATCCGACCTTTGAATAGGATTTTTCCTTCTTGTAATTTTGAATCAGCTCCCTCATGTGAGTGAGAACATGTGTTGTTTCTCTTTCTGAGATCGCGTTCGTTCACTCAAAATAATTTTCTCTAATTCTATCCATTTTGCTGCAAATGACCTTATTTCATTTTTCTTGATTGCTGAGTAGTATTCCATTGTGTATATATACCATAGCTTTTTATCCATTCTTCTGTTAAAGGGCACTTTGGTTGATTCCATATCCTTGCTATTGTGAAAAGCACTGCATTGAACATGGAGATGCAGGTGTCTCGGTGGTAGGATGACCCATCTCCGTTTGGGTAAATTCCCAATAGTGTTATAGCTGCGTCATATGGTAGATCTATTTTTAGTTTTTTGAGGTACCTCCATATTGATTTCCACAGTGGCTGGACCAATTTACAGCTCCACCAACAATGTAAGAGTGTTCCTTTTTTGCTGCAACCTCGCCAGCATTTGTTGTTATTTGTTTTATTGATCTTGGCCATTCTTACCGGTATAAGGTGAAATCTCAGAGTTGTTTTCATTTGCATTTCCCTAATGGCTAGGGATGTTGAGCACTTTTTCATGTGTTTCATGGCTTTATGGACCTCTTCATTTGAGAACTGTCTACTCAGTTCCTTTGCCCATTTGTGTATTGGGTTATTTGTTTTTTGGGAGTTTTTTTCTTGAGTTCTTTTAAATTCTAGTAATTAGACCTTTGTCTGATGTATAAAATGCGAAGATTTTTTCCCATTCCCTGGGGGTTTCATTGACTCTGTTAATTGTTTCTTTTGCTGTGCAGAAGCTTTTTAATTTCATGTGATCCCATTTATCTATTCTTGTTGCAATTTCTTGAGCAATTGGAGTCCTATTAAGGAAATACTTTCCTATGCCTATATGATGGAGTGTACACATTATTAAATATTTTGGGAGTTTTTTGCACTCCTTTACGTCATTTTTCTGTTCAGTTTTGAGTCTCTATTATCATATCTTCAAATTCAGAGATTCTTGGCTATGACCAATCTACTAATGAGCCTATCAAAGGCATTCTTTATTTTTAATATACTGTTCTTGAACTCTAGATTTCTTCCTAATTCCTTCTTATACTTTTTAACTCTCTGTTTTCACTATATATTTGTTCCTTCACATTGGCTACTTTTTTCCATTAAAGCCCATGGAATATTAACATAGATTTTTTTAAACTCCTGATCTGGTAATACCAATTGTCATGACATATTTGACTGTGATTGGCATGCTTTTTTTAGTCTCTTCAAAGTGTGCTTTTTCCTTAGAGTAAGTTTTATGATTTTTGGTTGAAAAATGGACTTGATTATTGTTATAGTTAGGTACCATCAAATCAGGTCCACTTATAGTGACCCTATATACAACAGAATGAAACTCTCCCCAATTTTGGGCCAGGCACATAATCATTTTTATGTTTAAGCCCGTTGTTGCAGACACTGTGTCAATCTACTTGGGGGTCTTCCTTTTTTGTTGTTGTTGTTATTGTTGTTGTTGTTATTGACCTACTCCCAAACAGGATATCCTTCTCCAGAGATTTGTCCCTCCTGACAACATGTCCAAAATTCTTAAGATACAGCCTAGCTATCCTTGCATCTCAGGAGCACTCTGACTGCACTTCTTCAAGGACAGATCTGTTAGTTCTTCTGGCAGTCCACAGAATATTCAATATTTGTCTCCAGCACCATAATTCAAAGGTATCAATTCTTTTCCTGTCTCCTTTATTCAATGTCCGTCTTTCACAACCATATGATGTGACTCAAAATACCATGGCATGAGTCATGCCACATTCATCTTCAATGTGACATCTTTACTTTTCAATACTTTAGAGAGGTTTTTTTGCAACAGCTTTTCCCAATGCAGTGTGTGTCTTTGGATTTCTTCACTGACACTTCCATGGGTGTTGATTATAGAACCAAATAAAGTAAAATCTTGAACAGCCTCAATCTTTTTCCCATTTATCATGAAATAGCTTACTGACCCAGCTGTAAAGATTTTTTTCTTCATATTGAGATACAACCTGTAATGAAAGCTGGGTTCTTTCATCTTCATCAGTAAACATTTCACATCCTCTTCACCTTCAGCAAGCAGAGTTGTGTCATCTGCATAACACAGGTTGTTAATGAGTCTTCCTGCAATCCTGATGCTACATTCTTCTTCATAAAGTCCAGCTTCTTGGATTATCGGCTCAGTGCAGGGATTGATAGAGGTATGGTGAAAGTATACAGCCTGACACACACCTTTCTTGACTTTAAACCAGGCAGTGTTTCCTTGTTCTGTTCAGATGACTGCCTCTGGCCCATGTACAAATTCCTCATGAGCACAAGTAACTGCTCTGATATTCCCATTCTTCTCAATATTATCCATAATTTGTTATGATACACATAGTCAAATGCCTTTTCATATTCAATAAAACATAGACATCTTTTCGGTATTGTCTGTTTTGACTAATATCTATCTAATATTAGCAATGGTGTATCTAGTTTTACACCCTCTTCTGAATCTGCCTTGATTTTCTGGCAGTTCCTTGTCTATATACTGCTTTTGTCACTTTTGAATGATCTTTAACAAAATTTTTCTTGTGCTCAAGAATTTCCACATTCAGCTGGCTCCCTTTTCTTGGGGGTAGGCATAAATATGGATCTCATCTAGTCAGTTGGCCAGGTAGTTGTTTTCCAAAACTCTTGGCATCAATAAGTTAGCACCTCCAGAGCTGCGTCTGTTTCTTAAAACATCTCTATCAGTATTCCATCAATTCCTGGAGCCTTGTGTTTCACCAATTCTTTCAAAGCAAGTTCCACTTCATCCTTCAATATCATTGGTTCTTGAACATAGGCAACCTGTTGAAATCGTTGATCATCTACTGATTCTTTTTGGGATAATGACTCTGGGTATTTCTTCCACCATCTTTTAATGTTTTCTGCATCATTTAATGTTTTCCCTACAGAATCCTTCACTATTGCCACTTGAGGCTTGAATTTTTTCTTCAATTCTTTAAGCTTGAGAAAAACAGAGTGTGTTGTTTCCTTTTGGTTTTCTATTTCCAGCTCTTTGAACCTGTCATTATAATAATTGATTTTGTCTTCTTGACCTGCCCTTTGAAGTCTTCTGTGTGTTTCCTTAACTTCATCATGTCTTCCTTTTACTTTAGCTGCTCAATGTTTAAGCACAAGTTTCAGAGTCTCTTTTGACATATAATTTGGTCTTTTCTTTTCTTCCTGTCTTTTTAATAACCTTTTGCTTTCTTCATGAATGATGTTTTTGATGTCATGTCACAACTCAGTATGGTCTTCGATCATTAGTGTCTAACACATCAAACTTGTTTTTCAGGTGATCTCTGAATGTCTTGCAATTTTTTGTTGAAAAATAGACATGATATACTACATTAAAGGAGCTATGGTAAATAGAGTTTTAAAGACTTAGTGATAAGGTTAGGGGGATAAAAGCAATTTTTAGTATTTTGATTAAGTCTCAGACTTATGGTGAGCCTGTGCCCCTAGACTGTGAACTTCACTAACGCTTCTCAATCCCCTCCCCAGATGCGACAGGATGGTTAGAGCTATCTCAAATGGTTATTTCCTTTCCCTCAAGTAGTCTCTGACAGGTTAGGTGCTGATAAAACTTCAAAAGCCTGTTGTTGTAGTTGTTAGGTGCCATCAAGTCAGTATCCATCTCATAGCAACCCTACATACAACAGGGGAAACACTATTGTCAGTGCTTCTCTGCTGTTCATAGGGTTTTCAATGACGGATTGACTTTTGAGAGTGGATTGCCAAGTCCTTCTCCCAAGTCTACAGCACCTGGTGTTTCCAGGTGGTCTCCCATCCAAGTACTAACCAGGCCAGACCCTGCTTAACTTCCAAGATCTGATGGGATCAGATGCCACAGGGCTATGGCTGCAAGCTCAAAAGCCTAGACTCTGTTAAAATAGTTTCTCTTGTGCACAGGCCTTGTTAAGGAAAACAGAATGTGTGGTATATTTCAAAATGGTTTCTTTTCCTTTCTGCCTGCTGGAAGCACAGGGAAATTTTTCTCTGATATTCACTGTGAGAACCTTAAAGACCTCTTAGAGCTAAAATTCACAAACCCATGGGTCCTAGCAAATGGGTCCACCGGCAGTTTTTAACTCTGACTCACATTCTCTGAGCTTTTGCTAATCTATCAATTACAATTCAGGTTTTGCTCGCCCAGTACTGGTTCCTGTGAAGGTTTCTATGCATGTTTTTCTGCTCTGGTAAGTTGTGCTTCTCTGCATCCAGCTGTTTGTCTCTCTAATTTCATGTACACAAGTGTGAACTCATTTCTCAGTCCCATCTAAGAAGAGTTATTGATCTGTCTGTTTCTTTAGCTTTTTATTCATTGTTAGGATGAAGTGTGAGTAGGATGGGCTTCTAAACTCCTTACATTTAGGACCAGAAACTAGAAGTAAACACATGGATTTTTAAAATCTGACTAACATATCTCTCTTCTTTACCTTCAGGAGAAATTCATTCCTGAATGTTTTCTCATTTTAGTAGCAGTAAGAATTGTAGCAATGTTTCTACATTTGATTATGAACTAAATAACTTACATGGACCCATGACCAAGTAAATATCTCTATCTCCTTAACAACTAGAAAATATGCAACAAGATGATGTTAGGGAATATTAACAACATCTTGTAGTTATACCTCATAGTTTTCAAAATTCTTTCATCCTTAATTTTTGTACATATCTTCCTACTTCCGCCTACTAGGGCATATGTTTCATATGAATAGAAGCATTGTAGCACTTATTTATGTCTTTTTATTTTTACATAAATTTGTTGTTAAATGCTAAGCAAATGTTCTGTAAATTTAATTGAATTTTATCCTCATAGTAACTCTGGGAAGTAGATGTTGCAAGCTGTAGTACCAGTATAAGATTGGAGAAATTGAGGCTCAGAGAGGTAATAATACATTTTTAAGGTTTTACAAGTTGCAGAATTATAAATGACATGAATGTGGGTAGGGAAGGGACTGCCTAATCCTATGATTTCATTTTTACCAAACTGATAGGGTAAGTAGAGATTGTAGTTTGATTTAAATGGATTTGAAGAAACAAAGAAATGTGACATTTCTCACACACCTGTGATTCATATTGGTTCCATGCCACTGCCTTTATTTTATGATTCATCAACCCTGGATAGCACCTGTTAGCACCTCCCTATGAGAAAAGAAGAATTTGGTTCAGTAACATCAGCTTCCACCATCCTCCCTGACTCAACTCCAAAATTTTATTGATTATATTATTATGTTTATTTGCTTTAGAACTCAACGTATTACAAACCCTATTTCCTGATTTTTCAACTTTAACCAATATCTGTTGACTCCTTGCTATTGAATATGAGAAAATAATCACTCCAATTATTTATTTTCTCTCACCTCTTTCTCTTTCTACTTCTTATTCTGTCATTGTTATTGTTGCTACTTTATTTTTTTTTTATTAGAAATTTTTAATGTACATCATAATGTGATTCATTTTGACATGCTTTTCGTTGTGACAATTTTCATATATGCAATTTGATAAGCATTATTCATATAGGTTACCCCTTACGCTCCTCTATGTTTCCCCCCTCCC